>BGPR01004733.1:53593-106294 GCA_013235015.1 Araneus ventricosus
CCTCTTCCGATGTACAAAAGGCATTAATGTTATACAAGTTACGGTGCAGAAAGATATTTAAGACTAAGGGTTATGAAACTGAATATTTAAAACACAAAAAAATTATGTAAAATAGTTCTTAAAATGCCACAAAAAAAGTCTTAAAATGTGCGAACAGCCTCTGTACCTGATATTTAACAATAAAATCAAATGCATTTTAAAATGAAAAAATTTGTTAATAATACGCATGAGAATATGAAAATTATCTTATCCTATATTTAAAGTCTGAAAATTTATCCAACAAATTTATAGAAAGAGTTTAATTCAGATTGGGTTAAAAAACTTACTTTTTATTATTTTCTTTTTATTAATGATTTATTGATTTCATAGAAATATATCCATACGCTTATAAAAAATTTATTCATTTGAAATATCTATAGAAAATAATTCATATTTTTTTTTTTCAAATTGTCGATTCAAAAAGATTGTGGTGAATAAGTTCCTAAAAACTAAAATTTTTAAGGCTATCTGAACTTATAGATATTTTGATATGTATCTAAACTTACGTATGTACACTAAACTTACATTTTAAGCGCAACAACATCTTCCTCACCAGTTTAATGCGTTTTTCCCAAACCAATTTTAAAAAAGAATGTTAAATTATTTAATATAACCATCAAAAAGCAATATAAAAACTGTAAATATTACCGATTTATCCAAAATTCTGATTAAGACCGTAAATATGTATGATTTTTAATTATTACATTATTCTTTTTATTCTCTTTCGAAAGGTCACAGTAGCCTAGTAGTAAGATCTCAGCTTCGCAGCCTTTGGGATCCAGGTTCGAATTCCGATTCACTAACTATAGCCGTATTTTTAGGCCTGGCACACGTTAAGTATGTCGGAGTCAGACGTCCTTATGCGGGTGGGGCGCGGAAGTTTGGAGAAGGAGGTGCCAGCTCAGGTGTCCTCTTCGTTACGCAAACGCAGTTCAAAATTACCAAGTATGTCCCGAAATAAACCTTTTACAGCTGATCTATTAGATTAATTGAAAGATTAGATTATAATTTTAGGCTTTGTTTCTAATTAACCATATTTATAAAACTTCCTTTTCTTTATCATTGATTTCTTTGCGCTTTTACACTTGTTTGGATTTCTATTGATTTAATTTATAATACCAAAATGAGAACTTTTATGTATTCTCGTTCTTTTATTGTAGGAATAGTCTTTCAAAGGTTATTATATTAATAGTAATAAATAAGAATTATGATTTTAAATATTAATAATTTTATAAATATTAATAATTAATTATAATACATATTAATAATTTTTGAAATACTTTGAATGAAATATTTTTAGAAGAACTGTAAATATTATTTATGAATTGGACAGTAAGGAATTCTGTTAATCATATGAAAAATAAAAATTCCTATAAGAGATTGGAAACATACAATACGGAGATAATAGGAAAACTTAAATTGTAAGAGAAACTGACTCTGCAGAAACTGGATTTCCAATCTGCAGTTTTCTCTCTAATCACCTAACAGTTTTATATCTTTATCCATTTAAAATCTTTCTACGATCTTCTAGATGAATTAAAGCCTTTAAAAATTGTTCTCTTATTATCACTAAAGGCACGAGATAAGAAATACTTAAATAATGGAAATAATTCAGAAGGAATAAAATTTTTATTTTTGACATCGTATGAATCAAAATACTAGGAATATAGACCATATCTTATTATTTTAATAGGAAATAGGAAAGAACCAGAGAAAACTTTCGAGTTACGAATTTGAGCTAAAAACTTTGCAATTAGCCATCACAGTAAGAGATTTTTTAAAATAATTTCCAGGAATTGAAAAATTATCCAAGGGTTATTTTTAAGGATCCGAGGAAGACGACACCAATATTATTATCACAGCACATGTCAACAAAAGTTTAAAAAATCGTATATGCACCAGTCAGTTTCGATTTATTATTATTATTTTGTTGTGATTCATTAGTTTTCTTTTTCCACGAGAAGTTTGTATGTCCAACAGCACAGTAACTTTCTCGAATAATAATTATTTTTTAAATACTTATCTCAATAATTACAACGTTTTCTAATAATCACAGAAAATTACTTGCTAATTCGTAAAATCTCTTTTCAACTGTACTGTATTAGGGAAAGAATTCTAAAATTTTTCGTGTTCTATGGAAATATTATACATAATGATACTCTCGTTAAAACTTTGTCTCTGTAAAGTGAATGTACTGAAATAAAATGAAGATATAAATGTATCACGAAATATTGATACAATAATTAGAAAACTTACTATGATTCACGAACAAATTTATTCTATATTTTCAGTGTTTGAAACTTTTTTTTTGTCATTTCCAGTAAAGAAAAATAATTAGTTAAAGAATCGATAAATAGTAGAATATTATTCAGAATTTTTTTCAGAAGAATAAGAATGTTTATATGCTTGAATTGCAAATACTTCTAAATTCAGTGAAAAATGCTTGTTTTTAGTAAATATTTCAAAAGCAGCATTTACATTATGAAATGTTCTACCTTCAAGTTTCAAAGTTGTTCGTCTCATTCTGAACCTTGCGAAATTGAAGATGGATATACTCAAACGAACATAAATAATGAACATTTGGATTAATTAATGTTACTCTTTTCTTTAAAATACATAGTGAGTTCTTTGTCCTGTTCTCTCACTATTTTCTAAGCTCTTTGATCTTGCATGCAATACAATCTTCTAATTTTCAGTTAAAAATAAGGTTAATAGAAAATGTGTATTTCACTTCTCAATGAGCAAACTTGCATATGCAATATGAAAATATTTGCTTTATTTAGTCGGCAAAGTTCATCAGTAAAGTTAGCATTTTGTTTCATATTATTGTAGAAAAAGATTTTTTATGCCGTCTTAAAATTTAAAAAAAAATTCTTTTCAATGATACTAATTTAATTGTCGTACATTTTCTTTCCTTAATTTTGACAATTTTTTTAGAATTTTGTTTATATAGTATTTTTAACAATACATTTCATCGCAGTAAAATTAAAACGGTTCATTGCTTCAACAGATAATTCAATCGCTTTGTTTTCTTTAATTGCTAAAAGCTATAAAATGTAGATTCTGTTTATTTTTTCATATTCTTTGCAATCATAAATAGTTCTTCAGTTTTCATTTCATTTCAATAAATTATTTTGTATAATCTATAAACGATCTCCTCATTTTAATGTTAGAATCACATTCGCATTTTTCAAGAAGCGAATGTTTCTAAGTATCAAACGAATGAAAGCGTTTCAAGCCGTGCTATTGACCTCAATACCACCTCTTGTAGAAAATAATTTGGCGAGGGGAAATAAGCAGAAGTCTGGGAGACGTCTGAATGCGTTACAACTCTTGCGCCTTCTTTGGGAGGAGGCGTCGAGTGTTTCGTGACCCCCCTAGGTGACCCCCTCTGGGTTTAAGGGTTACCGAAGGAACATCAACCAATCACAGATTTGTCCGCCAAACGTCCGGATTATTCGCGCCGAATGATGCAGGATAACGAGTGAGATATTCCACAACATTATTCTTAAAATATTGGCCGTTTTTTCTGTGCTATTAGGGTAACAATTAATTTTAAATACAAAAATCACCTGGGCACGCTTAAATGTCTCAAGTATGATTTACCATCTTAAATAAATTGAAATAATAAAAAATATCCCAAATGGGTGGTGGCATCTAATTAGGAGGCTAAGTAAAATTGTATAGTAAGCGGTTAATTTACATTTATAAAAAAAGTAGAAATCTTAGTATAAAAATGTCTGCCCCATAGATTATCTGTTGTCGAAGAAAATAAAGGAGAAAAATCTACTGAAAATAAAATTCAGAAAGCCATTTATATCATTTTGAAGAGCTTTGTTTTCTAAAACGTGTTATTGCTTTGGTAAATTTTGTTTTCAGTTATTCTAGTAGAAAGATTAATTAATTTACATCATCTTTAACAATATTTTTCGTCCGTTTACCGTTTCCTTAAAGATTAAAAAAACTATGATGCAAAAGCGAGATTCCAAAAGGAGTGGTTAAGCTTTGTGTACATAGACGTGTATTTGAAAGTCTTTGTTTTCGTTCATTTCATGCTCATTATCTGAACACGTTTTCGATTTTTCCGGATTCTACTATTCAGATGCACCTGTCAGGTGCACGACTTTTATCCCTGAATAACATTAGATGTTATGTTGTAGAAATAACTGAGGTAACACCATTATGTAATACTTTAGAAATAATGCATTTCTTGCATATTTCAAAAAATTGTATTTCCATTTCTTTTTATCTTCCGGAATTTATGACGAGAATTGCATTTTATTATCTTTAAATAATATCTGATTTAAAAATGTAAATCTAGAGGCCTAAACAAACTTGCATCAATAGTTTAACAGGAACTTCACTTAAAAACAGTCTAAGTATTTTCTTTTAATATTTTATTCAAATGAATCTGTAATACGTTGGATTCTTATTTCAAAAAACGTCCTTTTAAGTGGGTATTTAAATGAATAATATTATACTGAAATATAGTAATTCGAATATCACTTTTAATCCTTAAAAGTGATATTCGGATTCCGATGATTCGACAATTTAACCCTTAAAAGGCTGATTTTTTAAAAATTGATTTTAAAATATTTTTTGACTTTCATTTCTTGAAAAAAAATGAGAAAAATAATTTTGAATATCCTTTTTTTAAAGTATGGTTTATGGCTAAAAAACAGTTTGTTACCAATTGACAACACTGGGCTTTATTTCAGAAAACAATTTCCATGATAAAATTCTATAATGTCAAACACAGAAGAATTTTGATAAATAATAATACGGATAAGGAATTTCCTTCAACATTGTAGAATAAATTATGGTATTCCCAAGAGTACAAAAGAAGATACAAATATTCAGCCTCAAGTGAAAAACATCAATTTATTTTTTATCGGCACTCAGGTTTCCATCTATTTGTTGTAAATTAATTTAATAAAAATTCAGCATGTATCCTGTTGGCAACAGCAGGCATTAGAGCTTCAATCTTATTCTCAAGATTTTAGAAGACAAAGTTTGGTCTGTTGCTTAAAGACAGCACTGGGCATTTAAAGATTAAGTCAACAACATTTAGATGCGCTTGTTTATTGATAAAAATATATGAAATGTTGCTGTTAAAGGTTTTCTACATAATGATACTTAATTTATTTTCAGTTTTTTTCCAAATGTCCTTAAATCATTTATTCATATTATTTTTTTGCTCGATTTTTGACAGCATACTGATGGCATTTTAGATACGTACTAGTTGATTTTTGAGACGCAATAGCAAAACTTCCAGAACTTCCCGGGATAAGAGCCTATTTGAGAATGTGTTTGTTAAATTTAATTCCTTTGATAATTATTTTTGTTAATAATTTAGATAATATATATTTCAGCTTTTCATCTAGAATCATCGTATTCTTTGAGATTTCACTTGTAATCTAAATGTTAAACTTTAAAATTCCATACGTTTAAGAGTCTCGTATTTAAAAATAAAACTACTGTAGAGTACAATAAGTAGTAAACTACATTACCAAATACAGTAAAGCACCGTTTATACGTCTTTCAAGGGACTGACGTAAAACGACGTATAAATGAAAAGACGTATACTGGAAAATTTGATACACAATTTTGATTATTACAAATTTAATGCATCCAAGGCAAATTCATTTAAAAGCAATTTTAATTTTTAAGATGTTACTAGTATAATACTACATTGTATGGAATTCAGTTAAATTTTAAAATGAAGCATTTATCATAAAAGTGAGAAAAATCATTCCTTTATTACATATCTTGAATACTTATTATACATATCTTATACGATTTATGTGCATGCAGGTAGGCGTTTAACACTGGAATGGTAACTCTGAGTCAAATTGACTCCTTTTCCCATTCAAACTGCGAAGTAACATTGCCATTCCAGGGTTAATTGAGAAAATCTTTTAGCCATGGTCTGATGTTTTGATTGTCTGTGAGTAATCCGTACATCATTATTAATCGAATTAAGTTAATTGAATGTTTTTTCACTATTCTTTTGACAAAAGAAAAAAGTTGGAGGTTTTTCAATGGAGTCCATTGCGTCTTTAAAGAAAGGTGGAATAACTTCTTCATCGTCGCTTAAATTAGTACCAGACAATTTGTCTTCTATTAACTCATCATTTGGGAAAAACTTCGAAGTCATTATATCTTTATCACAGTTCACATACTAGAAAGAAAAGAATTTCCACATTTTTGAATGGGGAAAAACGACTTATAACCGAAGCTTTGCGTCGCATAAACGAAGTACTTTATTATTACAATGACTATAATGAATATATCGGGACTATAATGAAATGACGTATAAATTTAAACGACGGACGTATAAATGAGAAACGTATAAACGGTGCTTTCGTTGGGATGATTCGGCACGATGCGGAATCGGATTCATAAATACAATTATGAATACAAACATTACATACATCGGTGCTGAATCGCACAATATGCAAAAAAGCAACATCATAAAATACAAAAATTGGAAAGATACTCAATATACAAAGGAAGTGTACAATAATTAATTCTCAATTCTTTTAATATTACCAAACCAAATTACATATATATTCATCTAGTATCTAATTTAAAAATAAACTTTTAAGATGTTTATTCCATAAAAATTCATGTAAAATGATAATCGTCTTCTTTTCAGATTGCTCTGTTGCTTTACATCGCCCAGTGTCTCATCCAGATACTATGGCGACTTAAAATAGATCCAGACAATTCTGCCATTCCTCTACTTACAGCTTTAGGTGACTTAAGTGGCATGACATGCCTCACTATAGCATTCTACATTCACCGTGCCGTCGTGTAACTCTAGCGATCATTTCGAAGTTAAAAAATATCCTCCAAGGACTCAAGTTCTGGTCATTCTCCAGACAAATGCACAAATGAAAAGCCCCAAGGAAGAAAACGGAGCATGAAGCTTCCAAAATGCATGAAGATTTATCGATAAATTTTTGCCAAAGTCTGTAACTTAATTTACACAATTTTAACCCTATTCGAAATATTTATTAATATTTTAATGGATTTTTAAAATTTTTATAAAACTTTATAATGTTTAATTGTTAGGATTTAACTGGAGAATAGTGTAGATTGTCGAGATTAAAACTGTTGATTGTTAATGGGAATCATCATAGCATAAGATTATTTTATTGATTAAAAATTTTAACAGTTGCTTCCTTCTTCTGATGTTAAGAGCTAAGCTAAAAGCTGTATAAAATTTTCAATAACTTTTGAAATGAATTACAAAATTGGGTATTTATTTTGGAATGATGTATTTTTTACATTTTTTGTATATTTAGTGCATAGCCAGTGCATATTTTCTGTGATAGTTATTAGTGTATTATTTTTAAAGCTGTATATTTTGTAAAACCATGTTCTGCTTTTTCTTGTCGAAACTAACTTATGTCTCGCTTGCAAACTAGATATGTAATGCTGCTTCGAACACGCTTTCTTAAAATAGGCAGCAACTACCAGCAATTTTATAAATTTCAATTAGGATAAATTGGCAATAGACTGAACCTAAGATACTTTGTACTTTAAAATTACGATCCAAATTTAGCATGTCATAAAATTACAAACTGAATTTCCTTTGTTCGCATTTTGTAATATTTTTGTCTCGTAAAATTTAAAATCATACATTTATTACAAATATATATTGTGAGTAAAACTGTAAATAAATCTCGAAATTGCCTATGGAGCACTCTGTACAAAACCATTGTACCTTTTGTTGAATAAATTTGTACCTGAATACATCCTGTTATTTATTTAAATTAAAATGCACGCATTCTATAACAATTCAGACTAAATTAATTTGAAGACCATAATCCAGAAAAGCAAACTATGCCACATAAACGTTACAGATCCACACTTTCTTCTATAAATATTTCCTCTCTGAATCTTATTAAAGTATTTCAATTAAAGTCTGGCTATAAATATCTATTTACTAGCTTTCAAAATGGCGTATAGAAATTTTGCAGTCCGTCGCTGCTTTATTAAACTAAGCTGGGAATTTATTACTCATTTTCTAGAATCTAGAAAACGTCTTGTTCTTGGCATAATGCTTAATAATCATGATGCTTACATGTCAGTGAAGCCATTATTTTTCAGAAAACAGCTTAGTTCTTATGATTCCTCTATTCCTTTACGAAAAACTGAAATATTCTTTAAAAAAATTTGCAAGAGAAGATTAACTTTTTTACAAAGACATTGCATCCGCTCGTCTGAAATTTCGTTGATGAAATCGCTGCAACTAAGCTTTTCCTTCCAAAACTTTTCAGTAACTTAGTTTCTCAGACATGATTACTTCCAGATATGTTTTGCTGCACTGAATTGTGTGCCTCTTCATTCAAAGAAACCTTGCAAATTTTTAACAAAAAAATATTTTTTTAATTTATTTTTAACTTTGAATCTTAAACTTTTTGCGTGTCTGAGATCTTAAATCGAATTTCGGTGCAACCGAAGTTCAGTCTGTCAGGCTTTGAATGTCAAAAAGAACCATATTCTGTTCACTTGGAATAAGGCTAGCAAAATATAAAATTTCCCGAGGCATTTTTTATAGCTTGGGAGACTTAACATCACTTACATTTCTTTGAGACAATGTCACCATTTCAATTTCAATATTTACTGCCGGAGACAACATTCTTTAGTGCAGCCAATGACCTGTTATCGTACAAGAAACAAGCCTAGATAAGCAAACTTCAAATTCCAGATTTTCGTATTGTGGCAGTCTGTTCCACGTGAACAATATATAGAATCTAATTTGTGCTGAATGTATACTTCGCAAAAACAGTCAAAGGTCGATCATTCTGTTCGTCCTAACCATTTTACCATGATCCAGAACTGAGAGATCTAGCAGTTTTGAAAAGGCTGTGTCTCCTGAACTTACAACCGAGTTCCATTCCGATTGATCGTAAGTCGGATTTATATTTTTCAACACTATTTTCGTTCAATCGGGTTAGAAAATTGCACATAAAACACAAAAATTCAACCTATGTACAATAATTATTGTCCATAATGTGAAAAATGCATAACATGTATTCTGTTGTACGTACCTTAAACAAAAATACAATCTGAAATTACGTTTTATTTTGAATTTTGTAGTCATAAGTCGAAGAGAAGATATATTTGGCAAATCAAATTTATTTTGAATTTTCCGTTTTGATGTTTTTTCTTTTCAATAAAAACTTGTTGCATTTACAAAACATTCTAAGAATATTCTGAGACGTATTCTAATCAACTTTAAACAAAATACATAATTCCGAAATAAAAGAGAAACAAACCTAAAATGAAACACTTCTTTATTTGAAAATTCTACATTTGAGATCTTTAAGATACCGCCCAGAAACCTGAAAATTGTTAAAGAAATTTAGTTTGACATCTTATTTTACATGAAAAATATATACTTATTGAGAATTATTTTATGAATAAATGCTTTATGAATTCATAAAGATAATAAAAACTTACTCTTTATGCATTAACAGCCAAATCTGAGTTCTCATTCTTTCTGGCATCTGTAGATAGCCTATTAAGTAAAATAAATTATTTAGAAATACATGTAAAAGTTTTTTGTGAATTCATCATTTTGTGAAATAATATCCTAAAACTGAGGTTCCCAACCAGGGGTACGAGTACCCCTGGGGTATGCGATGGAACAGTTGGGACTAAGGGAACTCGAAGTCAGTAATGGTGGTCACAAGACGTAAGGATGAACTAATACTATTGTAAAAATGGAATAAAATGTAAAATCAAAAATAGGTCCTGCAGATGTTATTAATTCGAGTCATTTGACTCAAGCTTGCCTAAGCCTTTAACATTACCAATTCGAGCTTATTTGCGGAGACGAATAGTTGGAGAGGAGGGGATATGACACTGGGGGTACGCGAAAATAAAAGGGTACGTACTAATCAACGGGTACCCCGGGGGGGGGGGAAGCTTCGGAACCCCTGTCCTAAAGCATATTTACATAGGCATTCGTGAACAACTATGTGGTACGAAGGCTCATTATTGATAAAAAAGGCTCATTTTATTGTACCTAGATAACAGTATTGAGAAATGGTTCCACCTCAAAGAAACGTACATTAAGATTAGTATTTCAGAACTTTATCTTTAGAATAGTTGAAATGAGTTTCAAATGGTCAAGGTTTTAAATTCACGGAAATATTCGGAACGAGTAAATTTGTTATTAGTTTGCCATTTGATAAATAAAATGTAATCAGCTCTGTACATAAATTGTCACGTGTCGGAGAAGTTCCATCCAGTTGTAAACTTGTTTATTGCTGTATGATTGTGTTCTAGCAAATGAATAATAGACATTTGTTATAAAACAGTGCTAATATACCTCTTTAACCCATTGCCTCTTTTATGCGACGCTTTTTCTTTTTATTTTTGCCAAAACCGTGCAATTTTTAGCTTTGAATGTTGAGCTGAATGCTATAAAAGGTGCAAATCGAATAATAAACGTTTTTCTAATTAAAAAATCAAACTGTTAATTAACTTTTAATTAGAACTAAGAAATTTAGAAATAGCATTTTCTTTCATATTTCATTCATGTTATATTAAGGTCATTTTCTTTTGAAAAAGTGCAACAATAGAGCTTTGGCGTACAGTGGGGTTTTTTATGCATGAGAATCAATAAGAATTAACTGAGGTAATGAAAACTTTCAACTAAATCGTAAAGCAGAGGTTCTTAAATCATGGATCCCAACCTTAAATGTGTGCTACTAACCGCGGTAACCTCTTGGTGTAAAGTCACGGTTTCGGGAACGGAGAGGCAAGGGTTCAACACCTGATTGCATGGGCCGGTTTGGTGGTATGCATATTTACGGATTCTACTATGGTTTGGATTGAGGTAGCTTTTCATTGGCTCTCAGCGTCACGTGACTTCGCTTGCTTCTGAATGATGTCATAGGAGAGCGCTTAGTTTGGATTTCGATCTTTTTCTTAGCTATTGTATCATGGAAAAACCAAAATTATCTTTTAATTACGATTATTTGGATATTTCTAAAGGAAATGATGAATTCAAGATAAAGATAATTTTGGTTTTTACACAATACAATATACAATATTCTATACAATAGCTATGACAAAAATCGAAATCCAAACTAAGCGCGCTCCTATGACATTATTCAGAAGCAAGCGAAGTCACGTGACGCTGAGAGCCAATGAAAAGCTGCCTCAATCCAAACCATAGTAGGATCCGTAAATATGCGTTTGGCATACACAAAATCCACCAAACGTCAAACGTCCTCTCGTCGATATGGTGTGGAGGAGAGGAGAGAGAGGGGTATTGGTTCAAGAGGAATCTGATGTCGTCCTCGTTATCTGACTATGGTACAAAGCTAAAACCCACACCAAGGCGGATATCTTAACACTAACAGCACCCATTTCAGCCGAATTCTGAAAAATTAGTATGTTAAAACAAGGCAAACCATCCTGGTTTCAAACATTTCATTGAGATTTTCCAAATAGCTGATTTTAACCCATTTGTTTTTATCGTTGATTAATCCTTCATTGGTACTACATTTAATTCCCATGTTAAGGGTCGCTGTCTGGTGGTAAGGTGCCTGCTTATTATTAATAATAATAGTCCACCGGGAGGGAACCGACCAGATAAGGTTCACGGTTATACAAAACCTTCTCAGCGTGAAGAATTATAGAAAGGAGAGAAAAAAAATAAAAATTAACACACAAAGTATACTGAAAAAGTGCGATGAATGTCTTAATGATTGGTGGAAGCGAAAAGAGTCTTTCTCAATCAATGATGATACGTATCATGCCTCCATTCATGCAGGATCTTTATAATATTCATGAGTCGTGCCAGGGATCTTTTGTCTTGAACAATGTTCTCACTCCGAGTCGAAAGGTTTTCAGTACTGGGCTTCATGAAATGAAAAGGTTTTGTTACTGGGCAGTCTGTTGCGTAGTGGTCTTGGGCCGCAGGGTTCCAGGTTCGAAACCCGATTCTACCAAACAATCGCCGTATAAGCGGCCCAGTGCACGCCAGATCCGCCGTGGCTAACGTCACGAGGTCCGTCCCAAAGCAGCTCTCATGTTGCTTTAAAACGGGAAGTAAATGTAATTAAACTAAATTATTTTCTATTTTTGTTTATACATTTGGAGGCTCAAACAAATGTTGGTTCGTGGATGGTGCCATGTGATATTTTTTTTCAATCAAAAAGAGGGGAGAATGCACGGGAACTTTAAGATGCCCTATTTTGGAGCTATTTTTCACTTTTCCGTACAATCTTTCATTAAAGGAAATTCTTTTTTAACATAACTACGTCTATGTTTCTTTGCAATTTTTTACGAGTTTTATAATCGCACTTTATCTGAAACCATTCTAATATTTAATTTTTTTTAATATTAAGGAAAAGAAATTATCGATAATTATTACTATCAAAGTAAATAACACTTTAATGTACCAAACACAATATAGTTAAAATTTGTATAATTACTTACATTGCAGAACATGCCTGGCTTGCAGGGGCATGCTACTTTATAACTGTCGTACTCATTTGGCTTTTCGCAAGGCAAACCTGTAAACATTCGTTAGGGAAACTTAATAATGAATGGTATGTTTACATGATAAAAGAATCTAAGATTGCATCTCAGAGTAATTCTGTAGGTATTATAAACTTTTTTGCTTTTGGCGTTCATTTCAAAATGCATAACACATGAAAGCGACGAATGTCAAAACTGTCCTTCAAAGAGTTTCAGTTATAACAACGTGAAACATAATTTTTTAATTATGACATATATAATGAAAAGCGATAAGAAATGAAAAAATCATATAATAACATACAAAGTATTTTATACTCGTATATGATAATTTTTTATTTCTTATAGATGTTTGTTTTCACTTTTAATACTTTCTTCCTTTATGATTCTTATATCTTTCGCTGCTATGGGAGTGTAATTCCACTCAACATTTCGTATGTCAAAACTATTTTTTCTGTGTAAACGCGCTCTCTCGAAATATCGCATTCCAGGACAACTGTGACCAAGTAAACACAGGCAAACATTTTGTATACACTTTTACTTAACCTGACGCCTCTCATGTTTGTAAAGTTGACTTTTTGTAATCGTTTATCCACTTGCCTCCTGAGATGCTAGAGTTGAAATTTTGTATACTTGTGTGTTCTCGGTAACAATACACTGTTTAAATATTTTAGAAACTTCATTATTAGTTAACCGATTAATTCAATTAAATTTGATTTCATGCGATAGTGCTATCTGGTGGAGAATTTGAGAAAAATTGATTTCAGGATACCGTAATATTTATAAAAGCAATAGGTATGTAAATTTAAGAATTAAAAGTGAGAAACATTTAAATTATAAAAATTATACATTTTATGATCCAAAAAAATTACATTTTTAAAAATTGTCTTTATAAATTTATTTGGAACATTTTTTAGCTTTTCAGCAGCCAGAGCAAAAAAACTCAAACTCCACAACTTCATCTCCAATTTTGTTTCATTGTGTAGATCGATAACTTCAATTAAGTGGAAAAAGCGATTTAATACACTTTTTTGTACGCTTTTCTTTAACTGTTTCATGTTTGTAAAGATGGAATTTCGTAATCGATTTTTCATTCACTTCCAAACGCACTAGAGATCTAAAATTTTGTAGAATCGTATTTTCGAAAAAATAGAATATTTTAATATTATCAAAACTTAATTATTAATTTATAGAGTGATTTTTGTGAATTTTTCCATTTCAGGGGCGCCATCTGGTAGCGAATGTGAGAAAACAATTTATCACAAGATTCCATAATATTTATGAGTTATGAAATACAGTTAAGTCTCAAAAGTAGAAAATCAGTTCAGTTGCTATCTGCAAGGAAAATCCAAAAGCTTCAAATGATGCAAGAGATATTCAAATAAAAAAATAATTTTTTAAAAAAGCATGTGTACTAAAAAGCAAAAAAATACTTTTTTTTATAAAAATACGGAGATCGGAACAAAATCGTAAAATCATACAAATATCACAAGGAACAAAATTATTTGAAATTCAAAATGCATGATAAATGTTATTGCAAAATTCCAATTTACTTGGAATATATTTCTGTCAGCGATTCTACTTTTAAAATTTCGACTAAAAATTGATTTCCATATTTTTGATTAAAAAATATATTTTCTTATTTTTAGTGCACTAATAAGATCATAATTTGAAAAAAACTTTCTTGCTATTATTTTCAATTTACAGCGATGCAACAAAATTAATCCGCACAGAGAAGTTAGAACGCTCTTTAATGGGTTAGAGTTGGGCAGCGTTGTTTTCGTACAGACGAGCACTAAGTCACACATTTACAGAAAAATCAGAATCATGGCAAATCCTAAGACGGCGTATATACCAAGACGATAAAAAAAACTCTGCTAAATTCACGGTACGGCAGAATATGAAAGATGGGAAATCGATTGTCAAACAAGATTTTTATCTAAATTCTCAAATTTTCTCTGAACTGACGGATTACTTTCAAATTTAAGCTCTCTCAGCAGACCATGCAAAATTTTACAAATTCCGATTTGCTTGTTATTCGGACTATTTGGCACCCGGAATATTTCGAAATCTTGTGATAGATATAACATTTGTATAAACGATTACATGCTTCGGGGAGACAAATCCATTTGCTTCGGGCAGCTACTTTTGTAATGTAACTAGATCTCCTGATCAAACATTGAAATGCAACTATTCTCTATCACGGGCAACTAGTACGTTTTAAACTTAGCACAGTTAAATACGAAACAGATAGAGCTTTTAGATAGATTCCTGACAAGAAGAGGGGATGGGATTTGAACTGCCGAGGAAAATGTTGTAAGGAAAGGATTTGAACGGGCCGAATTCATGGATGGGCATCCAGCTCAAGGGGGGGGGAGGATTTACATTTCCCCATAATTCCCTTACTATTGAAGATAGAA
Organism: Araneus ventricosus; assembly: GCA_013235015.1. Classification (NCBI taxonomy): domain Eukaryota; kingdom Metazoa; phylum Arthropoda; class Arachnida; order Araneae; family Araneidae; genus Araneus; species Araneus ventricosus. The sequence continues at coordinate 68,560 of BGPR01004733.1, forward strand.
AGTTAATTAAAATCAGGTGAATTGCCATCTCATCATAATTGGCACCTTTTACATTTGAAGTTTTCCATGCTGTAATCTCTTAGAAGTTAATCTCTTAGAAGAGTTAAAAAGTTACTCTCATTCCTTAACTTCAACTTCTTTGTGACCTAAGCATGTGGAACCTCGTTGGAAAGCTGCCATCAGTTGCATTCTCTTCCGCCATCTTTCATCCTCCTAGCTCCAACAATTATAAAATTAGAGGTAAAATTAGCGGAGAGGAATGAAAATTTCCTTCATATTCATAGAGTGCAACAGGACCATTTTACCAACTGACACTTTTATATTATGGGGACCGTATAAAGATTAATTTTTTAACTTTTTACTATCATCCTCTACAGAAACCAAAGTGTTTTCATACAGTTGCCCACCTTATTTAATAAAACTTTATAATTGAAAGTATATGTCTAAGTGCAAAAAAATAAAAATATTAATAAAGGGAATTATAAATGTGAAAGAGTAAAAAATAATAGCAGACAACGACAAGAAGTAAGAAGTTTCTTAAGAAAACCTATTCCATTTTTGAATCTGCATGGATGTCTGGCCTCTGATGAATTCATTCACCAGATTCTTACTTCTTGTCGTTGTCTGCTATTATTTTGTACTCTTCCACATTTATAATTCCATTTATTAATTTTTTTATTTATTTTGTACTTCGCAATTTTTTCCTGGATGATGTTACACTTGCGAACACCAATTAAATTGCTTCCATTAATTTTTGTCTTTTTAGATATTCAATATGTATAAGTGCAGTATTTAAAGAAATAAACGGTTGTTCCATTCTTTTTGGTACCCCCCGTATATGTACAACATATCATACCTAACTAATAACTAAATTTGGAGAAGATACAAATGAAAAACTATCGATAGAATTTTTAATAAAATTGTGCTTGAAAACACCCCAACACGCAAGAGAACAAAATAGATAGAAAAGAATAGTGAATGATTAGGTCTCAGTTCTTTTACGCTAAAGAAATTTCAATTTTTACCCCAGTTCTACAAATAAGTACAGACGAAGGCGCAGAAAGAGGATGGAAATACCCAATGGAGACTTTCTGTTGTTCAAACCGTTGTCGACAGCGATTTGCGAAGTGTTTGCATTGGGTCAGTTACATGCAGCCAGCGATTGAGGCCAATTAGAATCTTAATGTAACAGAAATCTTAGACAGTAAAGAAAACTTAATTTCCAAGGTGTTAAGCTGCTCAGCCATTTAGGATTACTTGAGAAACACGAGAGTTTACGAGATTTATTTCAGGTTTTACGAGATCAGCTTAAAATCAACACGTTCGCTTCCATGACTCACACCTGAGATTTGGACCCTCTATCTAATTAAATGCCCCCCTTCTTTGTTATCTTTTATAGTAGAGAAAGGGTAATCTAATTATACAGTAGAAGTAAATCACAATTATCAGTCAAAGTACGTGATCGGCAGCCAGCATGTTAATCCCTGTCGGCAAGCCGCAAAGTTAAGGTTGTTTCCTTCTATCCGGGATTGTAACTTGGCCTCATAAGCTTCATAACTTGGTACATTTTAGTCTAAATCGAATTAAAATCGAGCCTATCTTCCAATCCGGTTTTTTTACCCTGTTATTGAATTTAAAAAATTACCGGTTATAACAGGTACAAAAAATAACCTTAAAAAACCGGTTAACAGAAACAAAAAAAAACGGCAGGTTTTCCCATTCCTACCCTAGCTTCAAAACAATTACATCAGTTAAATAATTTTCACTACAAAGGTTGTTCTTTACTGTGAGATTCGAATTACCTCATCTTGAATTATCTTTCTTTGTTCTATAGTAAGGCAGTTAACCCTTAAAAGCCCGATTTTTTTTAATTGTTTAAAAATGGCTTTTGACTTTCATTTCTTGAATACAACACGGGGAATATACTCTAAAAAATCCTATTTTATTTTAAGTGTGGTTTATGGCTAAAAAATAGTTTGTAACCAACTGACAACACAGGGATTTATTATAGAAAAAAAATTCCTTGATAAAATTCTAAAATATGAAATACAGATGAATTATACTAAATAATAATACGGATAAGGAATTTCCTTCAACACTGTAGAGTAAAATACGGTATTCTGAAGAGTACAAACAAAGCGAAAAATATGCAGCCTCAAGTGAAAAAAAAAACAATTTAGTTAAAATTTTTATCAGCACTCAATCTGCCATGTATATGTTGTAAATTGATTTAATAACATTTTCAGTATGTATGGCAACAACAGGCATTAGAGTTTCAGTTTTATTCTCAAGATTTTAGAAGAAAAAAATGTGGTATATTGCTTAAAGGCCTGGGCCTTTAAGGGTTAAGGAAATGAAAGTTTCAATCCCTCACCCTCTATTGATGCCCCCTGGATGACCCATTTACCCGCGTGAACTCGGCCGAGAGATTCACCCTCCTCACGACATATCATTCGCCGGTTCAAATTCCGAAGTCGTCTCATGATAAACATTGCAATAAGCAGTACTTCTGTAAGAAATCTACCTAAATGGATTGTGTGAAAGAGGATTAGCTATAAAAATCAACCCGAGTGCAGAAGCTTCCGCACCTTCTCGTACTAACCTTCGTCAGAGTAGGATCGGCAGTAGCGGTGGTAGAATCCTCCTGAACAGCACTGACCTTCTCCACAAGACGGAAGAGATCCGCAGTACTCGCCTGTGACAGCCACGATCACCTGAGTAAAGAGATCGGAGGAATAAATAGAATTCATCTGAAATATTCATTATTCTCTTACTAAATTTAGTTAAATTCAAATGATCAGAGAAAAAGCAGAAATTCAAGATTCCATAAATAAATTACATGTTAATTCCAGACATTTATCTAAGATCTTTGCATTTCTCCAAATTTGCCGTTTTTTAGGAAGAAATTATTTAGCTTTACATTTATATAATTAGAAATTTTCCCATCTTTAAAATGAATCCTTTTTAACGACAGTTAATTTTTAATTACAAACGAATTACTTCTACTTCAATCCTATGATAAAAGCACTCCTACTTTAACTAGACTCACAAGATTCGCACTATTCCTCGAGCCTCAACTTCGGTACTTTTCCATTTTCGGTATTATAAAAACTCGCCGCGTCTGTGTAACTTCCTTCTTTTGTAATCATGTAACGCATTAGGCAAATCACGCCGATTTAGGCGTAATTCTTTACTCCTGGCCATGGCTTTAATGTACCCATAATCTTTTAAAAATTTAATCTATTGTTGAGTACCCTATAACTTATTTAATTGTGTCCATTTTCGAAATGCAATAAATTGTGTTGGACTTTATATATATATCAATCCAAATATAACTAGTATATAATCATACAGAAATAAAGTAAACAAGAATAAATCCTATATCAAAAAGTCACTATTTGAACAATACATCAATTTTAAATAAAATCTAATAAATTGAAATTACTAAAGATACCATAAACAAAAATCAAGTTTAAACATTATATGTCAATAAGTGAAAAAACACTGTTGTTATTAAAAATAATGAAATAGGCAATCCAAGTAAATGGAGTTTTCAACAATTAATATAGCAGCTTGGCTGTGGACAAGCTTTAGCCAGGTTAAATTAATTTTGCTGTACAAACCATCCCTGTTACTATTGTTGTTGAAAAAACAAACAGGGTAATTTACCCTAAAATGATAGAATTTAGAAAGAAAAGTCTTATACTAACCCTAACTATAAAGCATGACTATATAGAAACGACTAAAATTCAGGATAAAATATGTAAATATCATTATATTGCACTAAAGACAGTAAATATATAATTCAATAAAATACCCATGCTTTACATTAAACATAAACTAATCTGTGTCTCCTCTTAAACTTACCAGAATTCATCTCTTTCAATATAGCCCGCCATGCATATTGACATCACATGTTGCCACAACCAAAAATCTTACCATGAATCAGCATAATTGAATGAATAATATAATTAATTTTTGATATCATGAATTAGTAAGATACCTATATTAAAATTCTAAAAACTATATTAAAAATTGTAATACATTTAGTTATCTAGAAAATATTAGAAAATAGTTAAAAATGTTTATTAAAAAGGAAATTTTCACTTGAAAGATCCTGGCGCCATCTATGTAATAAATCTGAAACAAATAACTCAATAGCCAAATTTGAATAAAACTACACATTACGAGTAGAATAAGTGAAAACACTATCCCACTAACAAAAAAATAAAAATATTCTTTTATAAACCAATATGAGTAATTTATTTTAAATGACCTAAATATTTCCTATCTATATATGCTCTTAGAAAACCTATAGGCATTCCATAATCCTGGGCAAAGGAGTAAAAATTTCTTATGTTCTTAATTCTAATATCAATGTCTGTTACTAAATTATTATTTCTAATTATATAATTTTTTACTAAATTCTTGAAGACAGAAATGCTAAGATTACTATTCCAAAAAGGGAATTTATTAATTTGAAAATTGAATGCATTTCTTTTATCATAGATATCTGTTACTAATTTATTATCTATGATTTTAATATCTAGATCTAAAAATTCTGCAGCTAATTCATTGTCATTAGTTTTTATAAGTTTTAAATAATCAGGATAGAAGTCAATATGTGGCTTAAGGCCAATTTCTTTATTGAATAATATTAAATCATCTATATAGCGGAATAATATACTATGGCTATAATTAGTCAAATCTTTCTCATAGTAGTGAAGATAAATATTTGCTAAACTATTACTAGCTGGGCCTCCTTGAGGTAATCCTTTAATTTGATGGAAAATCTTATTATCAAAAAAAATATATAATTTTCTTTTAGAACAAGATTAATAAGATTTTTAAAATTATTAATGTTAATATCTTTTTTAAGATCATAATCTTTATGTATATTTACTAGGGTATTAGTTAAATCTTCAATATCTATACTATTAAATAAATCCTGGAAGTCAAAAGTATGTACACTAGTTATTTCTACATCTTTAATTACATTTAATATCTCTACACTATTATTTACTATAATTGTATCTTTTTGCTTATTTAAATTCTCTATCACTGTCTGTATGTATTTTTGCAAGAGTTTTCCTGATTTCGTAATATAAGTATTGCAGCCATTAGTAACACTTCTAAACTTAAGAGGACTCTTGTGAAATTTTGGTGTAAGAAAGATGTGAGGATAAACTTTTTTAATATAATTAATTCCCAATTTTTTATGGAAGGCTTGAATTCTATTAGAAATTTCTGTTTCACCTAATTTTGTCTCTTTATAAATATCACTATTAATAATATGATCATTAAGTATTTTTTTGTAAAAATATTTACAAATTATAGCAGAATTACTGGGCACTTTGTCTATATAGACTATTACAAAATCTGTTTGCAATTCTTTAATATGTTTTTTAATATCAGGATATCTATTAAAATCATTAGATTTAAATTTATAGTTAAAAAGATCTAATAATGTTTTATGTCTATATTCATTAAATGCTTCTAGAGGCAGACTATATTTTATTGCCATATTTAATATAAATTTCTCAATATCTTTTTTAATTTGATTTTTAATAATTTCATTACTATTAGCTATAGCCATTCGATGCTTTGTACCTTTACTCATTAATTCTCTAAGTTTTTCATTTCCAACAATATTCAAATCTCCAGTAATTACATGTCCATGATCTTTATTCAGGAAATCATTATAATTTAAACACTTGCAATCAACACTCGTATTACTTTCTTTTATATTATTATAGTTAAAAATCATTCTGCCTAATTGTGTATTATATTTAAATGCACGTTTAATTTTAATATTTTTTATAGGGAAGCAATTAATATGTTTATCTAATATAGCAGAAAATTTACATTTGTCATACTTTTTGTTCATAAAAAGGAAAGTACAATATTGAATATCTTTCTTATTGGAAGTGTTATGTGATAAATTAAAATTTTTATAAATAAATTTGAAGATATCTCTAATCAAATCCCATCCATGTGAGTCTGTCTTATTATTCATAATTAATTCTCTGCTAGCTTTTATTTCTTTTTTATTTAATCCAAAGATATATCGTTTAATCCTTTTTATATCAAAATCTTTATCAAAATTCTTACACAATACCAATAATTCTTCATTAATAATCTTAAGTTCTCTATTATCTCTCTTGTGTCTAGCTATACTAGATTTACCATGTCTTTTTTCTATATTAGAAGCTTCTACTTTATAAAAGTAATGAGATTCATTACCTTTTAAAACTTGCAGAATGTTTTTCCCAAAATACAATACATTAAGTCCATAAGGATATATAATGTTGTAGTATTCTATAAAAAAATTTTCCCACCATAATCTATTTTTTATGTAAGGAACTATCTTAATGATGCTAATATCAACATTATCAAATCCATGTGCATGAAAATGTCCAATTTCTATTTTATTATGAATATTTTTGTAGTTTTCAAATTTTTTAGTGTCTGAACGGTGTTCATTAATTCTTATGTTGATTGTATTAGATGTTTGTCCTATATACTTGAAATTACAAATTTTACAATTCAACATATATATACAATTATAAGTTTTACAAAAAAGAAATTCAGAACTATTATCTAATTGAGTTACGTTAATCATTGCACAAGTTTTACATCTCTTATTATTACAACTTTTCAATTTAAGATTCTCTAAGTAATCAATCTTTTCATTATTATTCATTTGCTTCATATTACTATTGAACTGCAGTGTAGAATGTGAAAAGGGGGAAGCCAATTTATTTTTATATTTATATTTTGAATTCCAAAAAATCCTGGTTTTATACTTTTTTGTAAAATTATCTCTATATCCATTATCAAATCCCTCTATATTGTCACCAAAAATACAGCTCAAATCTTCATAATTATTATTTTGTGAAGTATTACTATTATAATCATTTTGAAAATCATTTGTAGAATGAAAGTCTGTATCAATATAATCACAAGAAAGTAGACTAAATTTATTTCCAGTATCAAACTCACAATAATCTCCAAATTTAGGCATAATAGCTGCAATATCTTTTTTGTCTTTTTTATATTTTAGAATATATATATATATAGAATATATATATATAAATATATATATATATATTATTATTATATATATATATATATATATTATTATATATATATATATATATTATTATATATATATATATTAATTTTTTAACTTTCCTAAATAATCTTAACGACACCTCATTTTAAATACTTCTACTTTCCTCATATTTAACGCACTACAACTTTCTTTTCTAGTCACGAGGTTCTAAAAGGGAAAATTCCCTCTTCTGGGTACTTAAGCGTTCTGCGCATTCTTTTCGCCCCTTTTTTCACGCCGACATGTAAGCTTTCAACAACAACGCGCCGCTCGGGCGTAAACTTCTGAATTCTGGTCATGGAGCTGCAAACAAATTAAATACTTTACTTATGAAGAAATAATGCCTGATGCCTAAATAAAAGAAGATTTAAACAAATATCGTCTCTTCCATGATGAAAATGGACTGCCTTTCCCTTTTTTAAAGCCCCTTTTTCCCCTTTTTTAAATATATATATATATATATATATATATATATATATATGCATCATATATTGTTATATATTTTTTTAAACCATTAAAACTCAAATAACATTTTAATCATATACTCCTATTAAATCATCTTTTAAAATTAAATATAATAAACTATATAACCTAATATTATTCACACAATGAAATACAGAAAGCTAATAATGTTGTTAAAAACTATTACTATGAAAAAGCCAATCCAGATATGGAATTCCAGCAATCAAATGCCAATCGACCTGAGGAATCGATTATGTCACATTATTTCGAAATTTATAGACGTCAACCTTTCTGTGAGGGCCAATTGTTGGAAAAAGACAACAAATATAGGAGTAAATCTCCAAAATATATTAAGAAAAGAACGAGAAAATTAACTAAATGCTTACAGCTTCAAAGTCATAGCAAAAATTGCCAAAAGCTAAATACGAATTACAGTTCCGCATTTATTGTGAAAATATTTTAACTAAAATATGTTATATATACTATATTAAATCATCATTAATAATTAAACTAGAGATATATATCTTTCAAGAACATTATATTAACATATTTTAATTTGATATTAACATTTAAATAATGATGTAATACTTCATATTATCATTTACATACTATTTCTAATAATAGTGGCGCCATCTTCTAATGTTAAGATGTACTAAAACTCACTGAAATCAAAGGATATGAATAATCAAATTAATCAATTCTTATGTACTACTCTTTTAAATGTGTTAATATTTTTTTGTTGACATAAGCAAGTATGAAATTAATAGGAAATCCATATATCAGGGCATTTTCAATAAATAAATATATAATATTCTATCTATTATATATATATATATATATAATAGATCTTGCATACAACTGAAAAATGATGTCAGGAAACAAATACTGATCAAATGGCAAGAAAGATGGGTTTCTTCCCAAAAAGGAACTTGGAGCAAAATGTTTTTTAGCCGCGTAAATTTTTGAAGATTAATGGGTAACGTCTTTCCATGTCAAATATACACTGGACATGGTGTTTTTGATCAATACCAAAGTAGAATTTATCAGAAAAATCCAATGTGTCATTGCGGCCAAGAAATCGAATCAGTGGAACACATGGTTATTAAATGTAAGTTATGGAATAAAATAAGAGAAAATTGGCCTTTAAATTGGTCAAATTGGAATGTGGTCAAACTTATGCAAATCCATGTGTATAGAAAGGGCGCAAAAAATGGTTGAAAGTCTGTTATTATCCATATTTGAGGAATTGGACAATATTTAACCACGTGTTTTAAATGCATTTGTGCTTTTATTAGGCTCATATTTATGAACAAATTGTTGACTTATGTTCTGTAATCAGACCAACACGCACTCACTAGTGGTTTAGACGTTGAGTCGGCGGCCTAATCACTGCCACCGACAAGTGACGCCTGTGTTTAACGTGTTAAGTGGGGCCACCTCGCGGTGGCCGATTGTCTTTTGTACTGTGCGGCTTCGGCCAGGTCGGGGCTTGTTTGCTTCTCCTTTTTTATATACAGTGTCTTAATCTTTTTCTAAAATTAAATTCTTAAAATACAATTATTTCTGTACGCATTATCTTATCTCCACAGTGCTGCAAAAGAACACCCCAGATTTTAACATACTTTTCAGAGGCCTTTGAGAAACTAGTAGAAAAGTCCTATCATCAGAAGCGCCTATTTTAAACAATCATTCACAATATCTAAAGGAACATCACCTTCCAGGGTTAAATCCATTTTGTAATAAACAGTTACAGTAGTATACAACTTAAAATGCGTAAATATGAAATTAAGAGAAAGGAAAAACCTGCGACTTTAGGCACGGCAATCTGAGAGATTGTAATTGGAGTTTCCTGCCTTTGGCTATGGGCAATTGAAGCCAAAATTTTGTACTACTCGAATGCCTATGAAAATACCTACAAAGGCATAAAACCATTGTCAACTTATTTGAATGAGAAACGCAAAATATACTCAAATGATCTGAGAGATAGTCCACACCTAACGGAGGGTTAAAAAATTCTTCTAATATTTAAAGAATAGTTGCTTCATTATCTACTTTATATTAAAAAACAGTCACGTTTTTATGCTCTTTAAAGAAGCTTCATTATAGAAAATATAAGAACTAGGGAAGTATTGGGATTTTCCCATCATATTACTTCGTAATAAGTATTCTTCGTCTTGTATGAAAAAGTACACTGGTGGACAAATGCTAAAGACCATTTTTAAGATTTCGAAAAATTTGGACTTAATAAGAATACAATGGTTCGCAATAAGTTGCGGAGAAACGTCGTAATCGTTTCTCTAATATGCAAATTATTTGAATTAAATAATTTGAATATTAGAGAAAATATCAATACTTGTAATAAATAATTTTTTAATTTGCATGCGCGAAAGGTAGCGTAATTTTTTTGTCATAACTTCAAAGTCAAATATATTAGACAACTTATATAAAAATTGCAGTTCAATACTGTTAATATTCAGAAAGATAACGGCATTGCAAATTATTTAATTCGAATTTTGGTATAATGCTTCTTTTACATATTTTCAAATATTCTGTAAGTTTCGTTCAATTTGGTTGAAAACTCTGTATGTTATAAGCAAAAAGCATGCGGAAAAATTAGGGATTTTTTAAAGAAACCTTTATTTTTTCACGAATATTTTTTCTATTTTTACGAAAATTCATGTAAACATTATGCACATCAAATAAAACCATCGATCAAAGTTTCAACTCATTATCACCTTTCTGTGAAACGGGATGGGCCAAAATAATTTTCGTGTTCATCAATTTGTGGACGGTCTCCTAAATGTCCTAGTGACAGATTCTTCACTGTAAAATGTGAGTTCCGAGGACCATTTTTTTCATATATTGTATGTCCCAAAATTCTCTACAACTGATTGCGAACCATTGTATTCCTATTAAGTCCAAACTTATGGAAATCTTGAAAATGGTTTTCTGATCATACTGAACAAATTTGGTATTCTGTTTTTCTGTCCTTGCATTTGCAGCAACGAAGCATTTTAGAAAGTACAAAGGATTATTTCAAGATACTTTTTAACCCTTTCGTCCCTAATGGGATCCCAGTCCCAGAGATTAATTAGATTTCATTAACTATTGGGTAAATAAATCTCATTTTTACATTTTTTGCCAACATTAAATTAAACTACTTTTCGTCGTTAAATTTTAATCATGCAAAAGTCCAAAGGTTAGCGAAATATTCGGTCTTCTGCCAACGGCCATATCATGCTGAAAGCACCGGTTCGTCAGTTAAGCAACATCGGGCGCGGTCATTTCTTGGGAGGGTGACCACTTTGGGACACCGCTTACTGTTGGCATCTTTATAAATTTCTAAAATGATGACAAGAGGTAGCAGAATTGGCACAAATATAAAAGTTTCATTTCACATTCAATTATTTTACAACATTGTCTTGCAATGTTGTAAAATAGAATATTAACATGTTTTGGTAAAATAGGTAATATAGAATTCCTAAATTCTACAAAACTTTTTTCTTAATGCTACAGATTCATGCTCAAGTGATAAACGTAAAATAACCAGAGCCAACTCATATTTGGAATCCATTACACATCGTGCCATTGCTGCTCGTAATGTTAACAACAATTGTTTTCCTGTTTGAAATTTTAATTTAATTTTTGCTTTATATTTATTTTCACAATGTAATTCTGTTTCTTACATATGAACTTTAAAAGTTTTTTTTTTAACGTAGGACTACGTCCCTCCCATTGGGGTCTCATGAAGGAATTTGATTCACACGCCAAAACGCTACAAAAAACGTTGTATGGGATATCCTCTATATCTCGGTAACTACATATGTTTAAAACATAACTAATGTCTTATTTTCGAGATAAAGGGTAACAACAGAAGTTACAAAAAAATTGAAAATTGGAAAAGTGTTACGCGAGTAAAGTAATCCTAAGCCTTTAACATCAGCGGCTGTTTGAAAATGACAGCCTCCCGTCATTTTTTTAACTAGTTCCCAAACTTTTACTGATTTTTTGATTATCGTTTCTTGTTTATGTGGAGTCAATCGTATTCATTAGCTTTGTTAGAGTAAATCTACTTTAAATTACATTGACACTTTTGTATTAATAACACATATAGTTAGTTTTACTAGCTTAGTTATTTAGAGGGTTTAGTTTATTTAATTAAAAATAGTTAAGTTAGTTATAAAATATGGGGCATGTAACAATTATAATCATATGAGAAAACATTATGTAAAATACTTGATAGGTGTACTTGTAAGTTGAATTGAATTAATAACTCATTATTTTTCAACTTGACATTGATTATATGCTTCTTTTAATCAAAACTTCTTTTAAGATTGTTCTAATAGTTACTTACTGCACAGGCCAAAAGGAAGATTGCAAAAATACTCCTCATTTTTCTATCACCCTGTGTATTCTATCTCAGAAAGAGATTTGTGATAACTAGAATTTTGTTCCTTTTATTTATCCATTTTGGGAAGAAAATTATAACAGGTGGGATTCAGAAACCAACAGATGTGTATTAAATATCATTCACAAAAGTGGTGATAAGACTAGTTATAATCTGCGGTTCTGAAATTCTAATTCAACAGTTTTTAGATTTGATATTGTAATCTTGTTTGGGAAATTACAACTCAAGATTTCGAATACTTTTTATTCTGAAATAAATATAAATCATCAGAAAATGAACGAATAAAATCTCATTGCTCACGTAATATGTTACGGTCAATATAATTAACCGGTTAGTATGAATAATTACGGATGAAAGTGATGTATCGATTTATCACACTGACCGTTAATTTTATTCATACTAACCGATTAACCACATATACTACTAGTTACAAAAAGTTCCTAAACTTTTTAAGTATTTTCCAAATATAAATGAATTATGCCATTTCTCCCAGAAGAAGTGAAGAGTATCATGTGATTGACTAATCAGAATAGGTTTCACCCAATTCAAATACGTGCAGCGCATGCACGTAGTTCGTAATTACAGGCTATCAAAACTTCCCGTCGCGGGGAAGACCAAGTTGTAGGTGCTCCGTCATAATAAAGCACCAGTTCACAGGTTCCTCCTGGTGGCAAATTACCAATTAGAGCATCACATTCCGGTACTTCCACAACCAACTTATTCTTCTGATATCGCCCAGGTCGCTTTTTCCTCCGTTGGAGAAATTGCTTAAGAGGCAACGATTCTCAAGTTCTGAACAAGTGCAGAGACGAAGGCACTGGAGGAGGTGGCAAAAAGAGGCTTGAAATCAGCATTCGCATTTTTGTGTGAGCGATAGTAAAAATGCATAGTCGCACAGTATAGTTACTGCGATTTTAGGACAGACTTCGTTGGATGTTTTTTAGGACAGAACTCGTTATTTTGAACCGCTGTCAGAGAACGAGGACGAAACTGAACCTGTACCCCCTCTCCAAGCTTCCACGGCAGGGGGTACAGGTTCAGCCGACATCAATGGGAGGATGTTTGACCTTCTACCGATTTAAAGTGCACCAGGCCCAAATTCATGACGGATCTTAAGTGGCATCGAGTCTCGAACTCGCTGTCTTCCGGCCTCAAAGCACAGAATCAGGCCACGAGGTCACCACGGCCCAAATATTGGTCGAAAATACAGATTTTTGACGCAAAATGTTGCAGTGAAAAACAACACAGTAACATTTAACAAACTTAAGAATACTCGATGAAAAATAAAACAGATACCTTAGTATTAGCAAAAATGTTTACTATTGTACAAGTTGCATTTTTTATGTCAAAAATAAATTATTATTAAATTAAATCAAATTGAGTTCGCGAACTAAGCTAAATTCTACAGCTGTAATTGCATCAGAACTCAGAACAGACGTCTCGCTTTATTCTCAAAATTGAATTTTTGGAGTAATATAAACATAAAAGCTGTTCATCTAGTTCAGTGGTTGCCAATTTTTATTTCTTCCCGTACCTCTTGATTAGACTTTTTATTTTTGAGCACCCCCTCCCAATCATCTCTTTGCGCAAAGAAGTTTTTATTAATAATGTGAAGAGCTTAGGTTTGCGTGTCAAACGACTCGAAATAACAACATATGAGGGATTTATTTTTCATTTTATATTTTATTCCAATTTTATTTCCCCTCCTAGTAAATGAAAAGAGCCTCGAAATAATTTCTCATTAACTTGAGATGAAAGCTAACAATTACTTATCGTGTTACTCTACTATTTAAATGGAAGACAATTTCAGTGCAAAACTTAAGTTTGTTTCATGGAGCTGAGTTTTATAAAATTAGATTCAAATGAAGACACATAATCTCGTCTCTGCAGTTGCGTCAGCTTACTGTGATAATTGTTATTAATATAAGAATAAGCCGAGTGTTTTTGAAAGGTATTAATTATTTTATTCATTTAACACTCTTGCTCTACGCAATATTCTTTTATTCTTATCTAGTAGACTTTCGAACTTGCATAACTTCCGGCCTTCACTCGAACTTGGGGAAACAAAATTTTGAGTGCATGTGTGTGTTTGTGTGTAATAATTTCAATTTTCTATTTTTTAAAAACGCTTATTAACTTTAAATTCATAAAATTATTTTAACTTAAGCTCTAGTATACGAATAACTGCCACCTAAACTCTAAGAAATCCAGATTCAACCGGCTTCCAACGTTCTCAGCAGTATAAATAGGCTTGACGGCAACCGTCTTTCTCTTTTTAAAAACATGTAACCTTCCTACCAGACACGCCACTTCGGCGTATTTTTCTATGTTTAACACGTCGCCGGTTTCGGCGCTATGCATTTGTTTATACTTTAAATCATGGCTTGATATTTCTCAAAGACTGCTGTCTTCTTTGGAAATGCTTTTTTACACTTCACCGAAACCATGATATATATATATATATATATATATAAAAGTCATTGTGGGTATGTGGGTGGGTATGTATGTGGCTATGTTCCACATCTCCTCCTAAACCAATGGACGGTTTTCAACCAAATTTTGTACACTTATTATTTAAGAGAAGGGGAAGACACTTATGAACTTTTCCAAGTCCCAAAGTTAATTAAACAGTCAGTTAATTAGAAAATAACCGAAATCGTTTTTCCGCCGTAACTTCGGAGCAAACTGTCCGACAAAAAATATTTTTATACCATCTTAAAGTTCAAATTTTTACCTTTTCAATGATACTAATTTTATTTCTCTGACATTTTCCCTTCGATTGTTATTAATTTTTAAAAGTTCCAAAACTTTAAAATGCGTGCAGACGATTTTGAAATAACGAATATTTATAGCTACTCCGTTGCTAGGCAACGGTTAGACTTTGAACTAATTCACCTTTATTTCCAGCTTTGCGCTTGATACAGTTGCCAAATAGATTTGGCGATTGCTTAAATCGGAAGGTTACCGGAAAACGGTCTATGAATCCAAAATAAACAAACCAGGATCGTCCATTGACGTATATGATATGGTTGTCAGAGTTTTTATAATAGGAAGGTATATTTTGTCTTATGTATTCTTTTAAACAGTAGAAGCAGATGACATATAGCATGGTGGATGATATATTCCAAAGAGCAGATGATACCATTGAGTACAATGATGTAATTTACAGTAACAGAGAATTAAATTAGTCGTCCAATTATGTATTATCAACCGTCAGAACTTTTGACTTCCCCTTTCTATATATAACGAAACATTTACATTCGTAAATTTAAAAAAAGTAGCAATTCAAATTCTTCGCGCACGAAGTCGCGGGTAACAGCTAGTATATATATATATATATATATATATAAAGCACTTCTACTTTAACGAAATTCGCAAGAGTCACAATATTTCTCGAGCCTCAACTTCGGTATTTTACCCTTTTCGGTATTATAAAAATTCGCAGCGTCTGTGTAACTTCCTTCTTTTGTAATCATGTAACGCACTAAGCAAGTCACGCCGTTTTAGGCGTAATTCTTTACTCCTGGCCGTGGCTTTATTATTTCAATAATCTCTTTAAAATCTTGATCATAGAGCACTCTACAACTAATGTGATTATGCCCTACTTCTGGAATAAGCACTTTTGGCCATAAACGGCTGCATCTTTTTTGAATTTGGATAAACACAGCATCAATGGAAATGTTGTTTCTTATATGTATATTAATTCTTTATGTTTCGTGTTTTCCGCAATTATCAGCATTAATTTCTCGCGCCCACAACTGATTCCCCGCGTATCCTCAAGAGTACGTTTTCCGTAGGTTGGGAGCCTCAGATCTAGTTCGTTGGTCTCTGAGTTATTGTGTTCATATACACACGGACAGACAAGCACAGACAGATATAATTCCAAAATTTGCATTTTCGGACTCGGAAAGGTTAAAATTGTGGAGGTTCATCAAAATCTCGAAATCTAATTTGGAGAAAGTAAAAAGGCCTCAAACATTATCTTCTGTTCAAAGTCAGGCAGCAGAGAGAAAAAATCATCATCTCTGGAATGAACATTATTCTCTTCAGGGAGTGGGACATTCTCGACAACGAAAATCATGGGAATTTGAGTTGTGAATAAAGCGGAATTTTCCCCAATTAAATATTATATCTGATGTAAAATTTAGTGTGTATAAAAAGAAAAACTGTTTCATAGTAAATCATCTGAAAATGGATTGTGATACGATAATCTTCAAGTTCATAATCGCAAATCAATACGTTAATTAAAACCCCCCAAAATTAGCATACTACGTGAGTAAAGGTTCAATAATTAGTGTAATTATTTTCATTTTAAAATACTTTAAAATTTTAAAAATATATTGAATGTTATATAACTTGAATATCTAAAAAAATACATAATATCTTTCAACGTAAATAGATTCTTAAAACGTGATAGATTTTAAGATATGCATAATACTAAAAACAAATATTATAATTTACAATGTCAAACGAATGCAAAATAAAAAGTATTATATATATGTGTGTGTGTATGTACCGAAATTGTTTTTAAATATTACACGGGAAATTAAAATGCATAAAAATCTTAAAAGTTAGATATTAGTCGAATTTATTATTTATTATTTATTTTAATTTTTGTTACCTATTTTAAATATATTCCGAAAATAAATTTGATAAACAGTAAGTATTTTGAGATACATTCTTTTAGGTTTAAGTTAATCTTAGGTTAAGGTAAAAGTACATCGAAATTAGTGAAATAAAGAGTTTGTGGGAAATATGTAAGCCCGATTGAAATAAAATTAAATCCTATCTTGCGATTACTTATTTATTTCTTTGTCTCTACTAATAATAAAGGAGAATGTGTGTGTGCTGGCGCTCTACAGGACAGGCCACTAGACCTAGAGCAACGAATTTGGCACGAACATACATTAGAGGGTGGGAATGTGCACCTTGGAGCCATTTTATTTTTTGAAATTTTAATTCATTAAAAATTAAGCTAAATTTTGGTGTTTTTCCTTAATAATTTCCTAAAAAGTTACAGCACAAAAATTAGTTTTACACCATCTGAAAATCTAAAACATTATATTTTCAATGATGTCAATTAAGTTGTCGTACGATTTTTCTCTAATTTTAATAATTTTTTTAAATATTTTTTGGCATAATTTACAACAATATTTTTCATTGTTGCAACACATTTAAAACAGTTTTCATTGTTTAAAGAAATGTTTAATTCATGTCTCTCGTTCATTGTTGAAAGCTAAGAAAATATCTAGCCATATTTTACTTCTTTTATTTGATCAATTTTTCTGTGAAATCTGTAAAGGAAGTGCTCAAGATAGTAAGTATTTAAAGAAATAATCCAGTGAACTGAAAGAATAACGTTGCTATGTTTTAAATCTTCTTATTGGCCTCTTTTAAGCCAATTAGCATTCTGTTGGACGTAAAATGTACCTCATTAATTTAATTTTGAAATCAAATAAGTATTTTTCGTTAATGTAGACAACAGTGCAAGGCAGAACAAGTGCAAGGCTACGAAAGAACGCGGGTTAAGTGTCTATAGCAATTTGAAGTTTGAAACTACTTTGTTAAGGGAACCATGAATATAAAATTATGCATAAGAGATTCAGTTGAAATTTTATTTCCGGCGATCAAGCTGGACACCGAAGGCGGCTAGTTATAAAATAAAAAATAATAATTTCCTATATATTTTTTAATTATTATTTTCTTTGTTGCGAAAAATGGCAGTATATCTATAATGATATAAAAATCAAAATTAATAAAACTTTCGCAGAAATTTTGATCGAAATAAAAAAAAGAATATTTCATAATATTTTATTTCATCCTAGGGTGTATAAAAAGAAGTTAGGGACTTCTGAGTATATAGAGTTCTCTCCATAGACCTTACAAGCTTGATTTAAGGGTATTTTTAAAGAGGCAAAAACTTTTTTGGTACCCCAAGTGAAGTTTGTAACAAAAGAAAGCTAATCCATATAACTACACATGGAAATCCCTTGTCTTTCTCCAATGAGAAGGAAAAGACAGTTGCCACGTGTAGTCCAATTCAGTGACTTCGGTTTTTCTGTCAATAGTATAGATCTCAAAATGATAATAAGCGTTTACCTTACTAAGAAGGTGCTGTAATAGATAGATATATTAATAACACATACGGTAATAATTGCATAAAAGAATTTCTAAAACGCCATCCTGATTTTACCAAATGCAATGACGTAAAATTGTTAATTATAATCAGTTATTCAAGAAATTTATTTTCCTTGTATATTTCCACCCTGGTTATCAATAAATACATCTAAAATTGCATCCAGAGAATTTATTTTTGTAATATACTGAAAAAATTAACCAGTACAATATATCCCCACCTATGAGGTAACTTTGCACCAAAATTTCGAAAAATCATAATTAATTATTAAATCACTGAATGATCGAAATTTTGCTGCGAAACGTTTCTCTAATAATTCCTGAATAAGGAAAAATAAGAAAACCATTTCTTTTAGAGAAATAAATGTTACCAATCTCGAAATCCTGTCGGAAGTCATGAAAATCAGTACAAAGTAACCCCGTTTTACGGTGTATAGTTATTTGACACTCACTAGTCTTGAATATTAAAAAACAAAGTAGTAGGCGTTTCCGTTATTTTGGAAAAACTAAAGACGAACGTTAAGAACCGTTATAATTAACAGGTTCAATGATTAAATTCAACCTGTCATTTTCCTAACCGTTTCTTCATTCATTTTCTTAATGACGTGCGTATTTGCTATCTTATTTATTATACTTTTTCTTTGCCAGTTAATACAACGAGCCGAGATAAGATAAAATCCTGTCTTTCTAACTGAAAAAGGAATGAGGTATAAATTTTTATTTACATCGATGTCCCACTTGAAGAAAAAAATCGTGATTTTGTTCGTTTTTTTAAAATTTATTTCTAATAAAACCGGTTTTTCACCTACCTCTAAGGAAGGTTCTCTTCAAGCTAAATTTAGTTTAATTAAATAAAGATGCATTTTCAGACTACACAAGGACTACTTTCAAACGAACGTCGTAATTTTGAATGACGAGAATAAAACCTGGGCCGATGTCCCATTCTCAAGTCTTTCACGCCACACCTAGTTATGTGGGTTGGGTAAATACCCAATGGGTAGCTAAATATTTTTGGGGTATATACCCAGGTTTACCCAAAGCCTGTGTAAATACCCAAAAACTGGGTATTTTCCGAAACTTTTCGAATGGCGATTCACAAGGAAACATAAAATTTTATAAATACTCAAACCTTGATGTTTTGTAAAAAAAAAGTATTTCCGAATGGGGATTCAAAATTAAATATAAAATTTATAAATACTCCAAAACTGGGAATCTTGTAAAAAAGAAAGTATTTGTAAATGGTGATTCAAAATGAAACATTAAATTAATAAACACCAATACACTGAATATTTTTCAAAAAAAATGTATTTGTGAATGGTGATTCAAAATTAACGATATAAAACTTTTCCTAACTGGATATTTTGCAGAAAGCATTTCCGAATGGTGATTTAAAATTAACGATATAACATTTCCCTAACTGGATATTTTGCAAAAAGCATTTCCGAATGGTGGTTCAAAATGAAACATATAAAAATTATAAATATCCCAAATCTGGGTATTTTGCAGAAAAAGGTATTTGCGCAAGGTGATTCAAAATAAAACTTATAAAATTTTTAAAAATGGGTACCAAAACTGGGTATTTTGTGAAAAAAAAGTATTTGCGAATGGAGATTCAAAATCAAACATATAAAATTTATATGCATAATACGCAGTTTTTAAAGTTTTTAATTTAAAGTTTTGACCAAATTATTGAAAAAAACTATCAGGATTCAGAATAAAGTATTCTAAAACTTAAACGCGATCGGGGAATAATTTACTTTTTCCAGTTTGAAACTATGACACTTAAATAGAACAATAATTTTTAGCACCGTTTATGTTATACAGATAGCGACAGCGAATCTTGCGATCCATAATTTACTCACTTAGCCATGCTGGAAGTCAACCACTCTTGTTTTGATTTAGTGAATAGTTAGTCATCTACTTAAATTGTATTAATATTACTCTAAATTTTAAGTTAAAAAGTTAAAAAATGGAAAAAATTACCTGCTTGGAACTTTTAATGTTAAGAAGAATAAAAGCATCCGATATAAGTACAGTGGAACCTCGCTTAACGAGCATAATTCGTTCCAGAAGCTTACTCGTAATGCGAAACGCTCGTTAAGCGAAACTATTTTTCCCATATAAATTAATGTAAAATGCTATAACGCGTTCCATGCTGAAAAAAACTCAAAAAATCTTATGTACAGCGTTTATTGAAAGAAAATTATAGAAAAGACACATGTATAATAGATAAGACATAATATAGATTCTGGACAGTCTATAATTTAAGACCGAAGGGAAGGCTTCAGCCCCCAATGGATCCGCCCTTGTCCTCAATGCCCATTCGACAACACTTAGCCGGCTAAAGCTTCTTCCAAGCAGATACAAGGGTATATATATACTCTTGGTAACCCCTTTCCATGCATTTTCGAACATTCTGAGGCAGGAAACAATGTGGAAGTGATATTTCTAATATTCTCTGAGAGTAAGGTTGGTCCCTAGACACCATGTTTCATAAGAATCCATCACTAGACACAATGTTTGATAAGAATTAAAGCAAAATAAAAGTTCCGTGGATATGACAGTAGCAGCTGTAAAATCCGGGACTCTTTCTCGTCACTCGTTATGTGAAACGCCACTCGTTAAGCGAGTCATTTTTAAAAATTTATTTTGTCGTTATGGGAATTACTCGTTAAGAGAGGTTCCACTGTAATAAGTACTCACATAAAAAAAAATTCAAATGTCCTGTTGGTTTAGAAAAGGTTTCGAAAGAGATGAAATAGATAATGAATTTTCTTTTAATCAAATTCCAACCATGACAACTACATCAAATTTGGAGTTTCAAGACCATATAAGTATTGATGTTCATGATTCATATGAATCCCTCCTAACCAGTAAACTGTATGTGAATGTGTGTGTTTAATACATCGTCAAATAATACAACAGTTTCAGCAACAAGAAATGTGAATTTCTTGTTGTTCAATTCTTGTTACAAATATCACTTACCTTTGCTGAAAGTGATATGAGTGCATATTACTTTCAGAATAATTCACTTATAAAAACTGTTAGAACTGAAACATCTTCTAACTTTCCATCAGCAATATCTGGTACTTTGACTAATTAAACCAAAAGAATTAGAAACAAATGTATCTTTCATTTTAGTTTCTTTTATCAGATCTTTATCATTTTAAAATCAAACTCAACAGGCTCTTTTTTTAAAATTTACTTAAAATAACTCTCATTTTCAAAAAGCAGCAAATACATTATTATTCATTTACTCATTGGAATTCAAAAGGATTGATATTCAAGCCACGCATTTTGTGTAAGATCCATGATATAGTATTGCGTTTTTGTTTTTTCTTAGTCATTTTTTTTAGTTTTTATAGAATTTAAAAGGTCCATATATTACTAGTTTTTCTTATATATATTCTATATATATTTATATTATATAAGGCATTATATTTCAGAGCAATGTCTGTATTTTTTGTATGAATATAGTTAATTGAAAAATAAATTCCCAGGTAAATACCCTTAAAAATAAATGCATGGGTATTTTACATCACTGGCCACACCAGCATGGGGATGTCTGACCCACGACGCCAGATTTAATGTGCACAATTCTGAAGTACACAATGGATCTTTGGTGGAATAGGGTGTAGAACTAGACCATGGGAGATGTAAAACACAAGGGGCAACAATTATTTTGAAAAAAAATATGACAATTCTTGCCTCTTTTCTACGAAAAATTTCAAATTACATCGCTTATTTGGCGCTCTTTCACTAATAAGCTGACATTAACTTGGGTAAATCCAAACTCATACACTTTCGTAAAAGGAAATAAATTAACCAACACAAGGTCAACTATATAGCATTTCTCAATAACTGGTAGAAACGGAGACGATTTCAACCATTAGTGGAGAGTTTTTTTAACCAAAATATTGTGATTGATATTTCGGAATTTTCTTAAAACTCCCGGAGATGTTTTGCATAAAAAGCATAACAAGAGGGAGAAAAACCACTGTATTTATATAAAAAAAAGTATCTATACTATCCTATTCTATAGCATTCTATATTCTATATGTATTATCCTGATATCTGAATGAATATTTCAGAAATCTGTGGCTCAGAATCAGACGAATGTTAAGTTACATTATGCCAACTTTTCAGGAAAGAGTGAGAACTGAAAGGAATTTAATCGCTGCCTATCAGGATTAACTCTCTTATAATCCTTGTAATTATAAAAGAAGATTTGTTAACTAGGACCATTTTAGCAAATTTGAACGCCCTGGGCTAGAGTAACCTTGCACCCCATCTTAGATATTTCTAGGAATTTGAGTGTCCTATGTCTCAATAAAAATTCTTACCTCATAAAAGAATTGCGGCTCAAACAAAAGAAAAATCACCTATTCTCTGATTAACCCTCTGACTGGCGATTTTTTTTTAAATACCTGTTTGGATGCTACGTTTGCAAACATGTTAAAATATCGTTGAACCAAGTGAATTCTTATTTTATAGGCGAGGCCTTATTAGTATAATACTGTGGCGCAGTGAGAACTATATCATGCTAGAGCCTGATCTACTACTTCGGACCCGATTAAGGGGTCTATTCTGGTACCCCCGGTTGGGTTGGGTTCCGCACGTTAACAACGGAACCCAACTCAACCGGGGGTACCAGAATAGACCCCAAAGATCTTCGGACTACTACAACGAACGGATTGTAGTGTCATACTGGAGCCTTCTGAAATTTGTATTTTTGGTTGTTCGGTTTTCTGTCTTAGTTTCGTTCTACGATATAGCAGCAGTCTTCTGCCTTTGATATATATTGTGTTTTGTGAAATAAATTGCTTAATCCTTTCTTATGGTTTCTTTCATTGCGTTATCTTTAATTTTAGCAAGCGTTAGAGTTTAAAGTCTTGTAATATGTTTATGGTAGGATGATGTAATTATATATTGGAGTCAGGTTACTCTTCATTCATACTCGACCGTAATACGATTCAACGATGTAATAGTACCTAGTGAATACAATAGCTTGCGAAAATCGCATGATGCAGCAGAAAATAGACTCACTTCCTACCCGTGGAAATTGCGGGATAAGTAGTCAAGGGGTTAAGGACTTACAATAAAATTTTCTTCTCTTCGTCTTATATTATTGTGTAAAAATAATCACGCTGCACTTTGTAAATTGTAATACAACATATATTAATCTTTAATACAGCGTTCTATAGTGTATTTTAAAAATTATATTTGATGCACTATTATGATCAGCGTGAAGCTACCTACGTTACTTTATCTTTGAAAATGCAGGTAACTTGTATTACACGCATAGCTTAGAATGATCTCACTTATTCGCTTTGTATTTTTGAGCAAATATACTTGCTACTAGCCGTTGTATCTGTGGCTCCACACGCGTTTATCTGTTCTATACATACATGGGCCCACTGAATATGTAAAATGCAATCTGTGATATGGAAATAAAATTCGAATTACCTCATAATATTTCTTTATAAACAACATTGGCAGATTTTCCTCCTGGTGCCAAGACAAAAAGGTTTTGTTTGGAGGTAACTCTTGAAACTGCCACATAAAGTTATCCATTTATAGCCATTTAAAATGAGATGAAAACAAACATAAATTCAGCGCATACTCAAAGCACAAATCCTGCTATTTCGCGCATGCGCGGATGAAACGCAAAGCACAGATCCTGCTGTTTTACGCGTGCGCGGATCGAGGTTCGATTGGATTTAATTATTTAACTCCCTTTTTACTTTCTCGTATACGAAGTATACAAAGAGAAAGTTTTGTAATCGTCAAAAATTTCGAACTCGAGATTTTGATGAATCTCCACGTTTTAGACCTCCCTGATTCCGAAAAACACAATTTTGGAATTATGTCTATCTGTGTGTCTGTGAACACGATAACTCGAAAACTATTAGAGCTACGGGGGTGAAATTTGGTATGTGGTGTTTAAAATTAATTTGTAGATTTCTATCAAATTTTGGACAAAATCCGTCAACGGGAAGTCTGTCTGTGTGTTTGTCCGCGGTCATGTGAACACCATAACTCAAAAACTTGAATAGCTAGATGGATAAAACTTGGTACACGGTTGACGTCATGACTGTAGGTCCGTATAAAATTTTGGGCCAAATCCGTCAAAGGGTTGACTGTCTGTCGGTCTGTATAATTTACTATTGAAACCAATCCGTTATATCCACGCGCATGCGTACTGGAAGCAATCTTCTGTGCACGCTAAAGGAGCGAATTACGTCAGTTTGTCCTTGAGACGGCAAGAGTGAAACCTAGCAGTGTGCGATTTTTTACCTAGATATTTTTCAACCACTATAATGAAAAACCTTCTGATAGTCATTGGATTCTGGATAACAGTAGGTTTGAATTTTTTTAGCCACGCGGGGAAGGAGAAACGGCACCTTTTTGGGGAAGTATACGAGAAAGTTTAGGGGAGAACACTCCCGCTGGTTTATTTTGAAAAGCGTCAAAAAATGCTCTACAGAACAGTACAAATATCTCCAATAAACATTTTGTATATCTCGACTTATAAATGTTCACACATACAGACGCTTTAAGGGGAAATTTAAACAGACATGATTCCGCGCATACGCAAAGCACAAATACTGATACATTTCGCATGCGTGGATCGTGGTAGGAAAATAATTATTAAAATTCCAATTATTAAACTCCCTTTTTGATTTTGATATGCGTTTAATATACTAAAACCTTCCTCGATGAATACCCTACAAAATGGTACAAATATCTCCAATGTCAGTTTAGTATTTCTCGAGTTTTAAGCGTTCACACATACAGACGCTTTCAGGGGACTTCATTTTATATTAAGATTGCAGAATCGTTGGCTGTCTAGTTACAAACTCGAATCATATTTTTACTTTTAATATATTTATAATTATAATTAAATAACTTTTTGGATTAGAATTTTTAAAAATCATTGCTATTAATTTTTACGGGTCTTTGGATCAATGGTTAACCCACTGGATACGACGGTCCTGTTGTTAACTGTCATATGTTGCTACGACATGAAGAATGCTATGGTTGAAGCAAAATCAGATTCTTCATCCAAAACTGTAATAACCTGAAAATCGTCATTTTTGGGGTACTGACTCTACATGCGTCCTGGTTACGTCTGTTTCTGAAGAACACATATGCTTTTTCAAAAAGATTTACTTTAGGTCGGCATAAATTTTTTTATGTCAGAAATGCTGTTACATTCAGTACGGTAAAAGTAATCGAGCTAGGTATTATATCAATTTATGGTCAATAATTTTAATCTGTTTTAAATATTTCGTTCTTTTGTCAGTCACCTTAACAAATTATACTTTTTTATTGATTAATTTCAATTTTTATTCATTTGTTTGATTTCTTTAAATTCGCTTTATTCCGAACCAACGCGACTTGGCTTTTTTTCCTTTGAATTCATGTCTCAGCAAAGATTTAAACATGACATATTCATATTTTAATTTGAATTCGAATGACGCCAATAGAATATGGCGATATCGGCATCTGATATAAGCTCAGCTGCTTTAAGCATCTGGTAAGACAACTGGGATAACGGAGAAACTGGCCGCAGTACACACGATATAGTGCCTAGGGTCTCTAACAAGCCAAGTAGGATGGAATAGAGAAGAGCTAATGTTCCTTACAGGACACGGACCCTTTCCTTCATACCTTCATCACTTCAATCTTCGAACACATGACAATTGCTCGTGCGGAGAAAAGGAAGATCCAAAGCACTATACCACAAAATGTCGGTTTACCCTATCCTGGCATTTCCAAACTCCTACAGTGTCACTTAAATTACAGTGGTTGAAAAACATTCTCACGAATGACTTATCAAGAACCCGACTTCGATTCCTAATGAGCTTCAGATGTGATGAGAACAATCTCATTGTAGAGGATAATCATTGAGCACGCATCCACCCAGACCAGGGGTCGGCAACCTATTCAAACGAAAGAGCCAAAAGTTACAATTTACAAAATTTGCCATTTTTTAAAGAGCCACTAAAATTTTTCTTTTCAGTATTATAGTATTTGCTTATACATATTTGATTTTTGATTTAAAATAAACGGCTTTAAATACGGAATAATATTTATTCATATAAAAACCCAAATATAGATAGTTACATAAATGGGGGCATTGGCTTTGCATGCCTTTTGAAAGTTTTATTAAATCTGTCACACATCTAATAACTTTCTGTTTTAAATTTCAAGCACGACTCTAGATTTTTATTTGTTAGTCGACTTCTAACTTTACTTTTTGTTATACTCATGCAAAAGAACGCTTGATCGCACGAATATATCGATCCGAAGATCGTCAGCACTCCATATGCCAACTTCTTCCCCTAACTGTAGCATTCTGGAAGACTATTCCATGCGCCGAATATGAGGGCCTCAACTCGCGGAATTTCTTTTAGAGCTGTCCACTTATGCTGCTCGATGTGCATGCATTTCTGGATCTCCAACTCTTCCAACTTGCTCTTGAGTTCTGTGAACTTGCCACTCCACAAGTCTTTGGTTTTCAAATCCAGCAATTGCATTTGAAGCGATCCAGCATCAATTCCAAATGACTCAATGTTGATCTCATTTGTGTTGAGAGGATTTACTATGAAGGCGAGAGTACTTTTGTTTGCTTTGAATTGCTCGAATCTCTCAGTGAATCCATCCTTCATGTTTTTTAAAGCTATGCTGAAGTAATTAGTGTCAATAGTTGCATTGGTCTCATCGCGATACTGCTTCAGATTTTTAAAATGAAGTAATTTACCGCTCTCCATGTCTTCAACAAAAGAAGTAATTTTTTTTTCGAAACAAACTACTTCTTCAAGCAAGGCTTAGGCTGGGTTGCCCTTTCCTTCCAGTTTTAGATTTAGTTCATTTAGCTTCATTATGGTATCTACCACGAAGTTTAATTTTTGCAGCAATTTGTCTTCTTCCAATTCGGGATGGTCAATGCTTTTTTCATTGAGGAATGTTTTTATTTCGCTCAAGCTCTTCGCTAAAGTATTGCAAAACGTTGCAATACGTTACCTCTGGAAAGCCATTGCACTTTATTGTGCAGAAGTAGGTCAGAAAACTGGCTATCTATTTCTTGAAGGAAATCTTTAAACTGGCGATGGTAGAGTGATTTTGCCAAGATGCTGTTAATAATCTTAATTTTACCAAGTTCATGACCTCAACTATTTGGACCGGAAATGTTTGGGCACAAAGCGCTTCTTGATGAATTATGCAGTGAAACGTTTGAATTTCGTGGTTTATTTTTCTGAAGAATTGTTGTTACCCCTCTATGTATTCCTGTCATACTTCTGGTTCCATCAGTTGCTATAGAAACAATTTTATTTATATCGATTCCATAGTCTTCCAGACATTTTTGCACAGCATTTGCTATATTTTCTCCACGAGTTTGCCCTGAGAGCGGTAGCAATCCTAGCTTTTCTTCTTTTGGACCTTGGGACGACATATACCTGACGAAAAGGGTAACTTGTGCCGTGTCTTTTATGTCGCAAGACTCATCTATAGCAAGTGATAAGGCAGAAGCCAGTTGAATGTCTTCCACTTGCATATGTGTTACATTTGAAGACATTTTAGCAGATAATGGCAAATCTTTGATTTTTTTTTAAATAATTTCTGCTTTGTTTTTAAAATCACGAAACAGTTCTTGAGATGCACGTATAAAACAATCTTTGACGTACTCACTATCTGTGAATGGTTTACCTCTTTTTTGCAATTTCTAATGATACTGCAAAACTTGCCAGATTTACATTATTGGAAGATTGCGCCCAGTTACTTAGCATGGAACTTGACTGTTGTTGTTTTTTGGAAGCTCTTCAACAGCTTTTTTGGTGCGTCACCGTTTGGATATTTACCAGCAAACTGGGTATGTTTTGTAGTGAAGTGTCTCTCCAAATTTGACTTCTTATTGTGTGCAAGTTTTTCGTGGCAAATGAGACAAGTCGGAAAGCCATCTGTGTTACATATGAATGCAAACGACTCCGTCCAATCCCGATTGAATTCTCGGTTTTCTTATTCAGTTCTTCTCTTTTTTCAGCAGATGCCATGCTGGCGGCGGAGCTGAAAAAATGATTTTTAAAAATTTTACTTAGCTATCTAAATCGGCAAACAATTTATTTACCATTATTACTTCATTAAAACGATCCTCAGATATGTAATCCAATTCTTTCACTGATTTTATTATATTATACGCGTACATACCTTTGAGAGGATAATTCGCTTCTAAATCGTATTCTTCTTGAAACAACAAGCGAATAGACACGCAAAAACCGCAAGCGATTAAATTAACACACATGCAACGTAACGTCGACCGCGCTATCCGAGGACGACTGACTCACAACACGTCTAGACTCTAGACGGTGGCTGTTTGGGTGAGATGAAAATGGAATGCAATTGGCTGAAAGATAAACATGGTCACGGAGTCTCATCTCTAAGAACAAAACAATAGTTCAAATTTATCTCATTATGGTCATGTTAAGCATAGCGATTTGTAATTAACGATTATGAAAATAGAAGCTATTGAGAAATTAGATATTTAAAAATATTTTTTCTTATTTTTTAAGGGTTTTGATAATAAATTATTAATTTTTTCGTATAGAACTGGAGAGCCGCAACTTTACATCAAAAGAGCCACATGCGGCTCGCGAGCCGCAGGTTGCCGACCCCTGACCTAGACTGACACACACTTCCGGCTACTTATGACTCTTCTTTTTCTCTTTTTTCTCTATGTATATATTTTTTCATTTTGTTTTGCTTTCTATGTTGTTCTGTCCAGTGTATCATTCTGTTCAGTGTATCTTTTTTCGTTATTATTTGATTTTGTATCAGTTATTTGTTTTTATCCTTTCTAAAAAAAAATCACCTCCATCCATCCAAACCGGAAAGGGGCCAATAGGCTCTAAACACGGGGATGCAGGTGGTGTAACGTAATGTAAAGTGTGTGTTGACAATGATTCTAATTAATAATTAGGAATTGTATCTATATGTCCACCGGCATATACAACACTGGTGGCCAAAGATTAAGCACAATTCGTAAGTTACAAAAAAATTGGAGCTAATGTAGATACAATGGTTTGCAATCAGTTGCGGAGAATAGTGGGACATGCAGTCGTCGGAACCCCCATTTTATAGTGAAGATTCGGGGTATTTAGGAGACCATCCACAAATTGATGAAGGCAATGAAGGCAAAACTTATTTTGGCGCATCCCGTTCCACAGAAAACTGAGAATGAGTTGAAACTTCATCAATAGTTTTGTTTGATGTGCATAATGTTTATATGAATTTTCGTAAAAACAGCAAAAATATTCGTGAAAATATAAAGGTTTCTTTAAAAAATCCCAACTTTTCGTATGTTTTTTGCTTACAACTTGCAGAGTTTTCAAAACAATTATACGAAATTTACAGAATATTTGAAAATATGTGAAAGAAGCTTTGTATTAAAATTTGAATCAAATAATTTGAATATTACAGAAAATAAGATTGTTTTTAGTAAATAATTTTTTACTGCGCATGCGCTAAAGGTAGCGTAATTTTTCTTTTATGACTTCGGAGCCAAATATATCTAGCATCTTATATATAATTTTCAGTTTAATACTTTTGATATTCAGAAAGATATCGGTGTTGCAGCGATGTGAATTGAAGCGAAATTTTTCTTTCATTGCTTAGATGAATTCATTCACACAGATGAATTTTAATAACTAATAATAAGGATAAGGTATTTCCTTCAACATTGTAGAATAAAATATGGTATTCTCAAGCGTAGAAACAAAGCAAAAAAGATGCAGTGAGTTACATCAAGTGAAAAACGTCAATTTACTTTATTATTTTATCTGTACTCAGGCCGCCATCTATATATTGTAAACTGATTTAATAAAATTTTATAAATGTATCCTATTGCAACAAGAGGCATTACAGCTTCAATCAGGGCCGGCCTTAAACCTATTGGACCAATTACTCTTAATTAGGCCCCGCATCTAAGGGCCCCGCGCCGATCTAAATTCTGCTCTCTGCAACCTGTTAACAAATAAATTATATTTTCACTGCTGCTCAATCAGTAAAATAATTATCATAAAATAGTACCATTAATATGGCTGTTATTTCTTGTATGTAATTCCTATGTAAACTAGTAACAAGAATATAATTACCCTTGTTCTGTTCTAAGGTACTATATATGATTTCAAATGAGATCTTCAGAGAAGGTTGAAATTATCTTCTAGCTGAAGGAAGTTTAATTTTTGTAGGATGAACGGTTTGCGAACAATATTTTAAAATATTGAAAAGAGCAATTTTGATTCAATTTTCTTTGGAAAAATAGTTCTAATTTTAGCTCATTTTAAGCACACATTTTAAAAGATTTTCAAATTTTTTTCGGAATTCACGAAGATTATTTTCCGTAGGGCCCTGCACTTCCTAAGGCCGGCACTGGCTTCAATCTTGTTCTCAAGATTTTAGAAGACAAAAATTGGGTGTGTTGCTTAAAGGCAACACTGGGCATTTAAGGGTTAAATGTTTATTCAGAACAATTCAAGACTCGCATTCTGAAAATAGGAAATTCAAAATACTATTTAAACTGTCCGATGCTATTCACTTTTCTTTCAAATGACATACAATGTGATAGCATAATTTTTAATATGTGAAGTAGGTATTCTTTAAATAAATATCCGATAGCTGCTAAATTGTTCAATAAATGTAAACAATTTTATTTTAAATATTGCAAAAACATTTTTCAATAAACACCAAGCTTCAAGAAGAAAGTTATTAATTCTACCGATTGAAACAAAATATAAAGGATGCATTGTTATTTTTATGTCAGTTTTTAATAATATTAATTTAAAGTATTTACAATTGTGTTTTTTAAATTAAGCTATACCTTAAAATTTTTCACGTAATTAAATATTAATATAATTTCTCTGTCTTTACGTTTTAGTGCTCTGTAAGTTTTTTTTTTTTTTTTTTTTTTTAATTTTTAATTTTTCAGCTGTGGCTGTGTAAATTTAGAGAAGAGAAACGTGCACGATGTGATTGTTTCCTATGTGTTCCTAAGTAAAATGTTATTTCGGAGATGAAGGGTGTGTCGTGGCGCCACCTATCATCTGCCTTTAATACTAATAAAATAATAGTATATTGCGCTATTCCTTTCAATCGGAAATAAAATTTTATTTTCCTGTTGTACTTCAAACATTCAGAGTTGAAAGATATAGACCTTTTTATTGGAATTAAGAATTATTTTTTTTCTAAATAAAAGATATATCCATATGATACATTTTTATTCATGTATTCACAGGGACGTGGCGAGCGTCTCACATCTGGGGGGGGGGGGGATCCAAAAAAAACCGACTCTCATGATGAACTTTGCAGACTTAAAAGACAAATATTTTTATAGTGCCTAATACATATACATGTTCCTGCTGTGATGCATAATATCATTTTCAATGATGAGGACACGAAATATCTAACGTTTCAAACAAAGACAAAAAACATGCCTTCAAAAATCACATTGAAAAAATAAAGACAAAATTTAGCTTAGCAAAGGCACGATTTTATTCCCTCCTCGGTAGGAAGTCCTAACCCCAATAGCACAGGAAAAACGGCCGATATTTTAAGAATAATGTTGTGGAATATCTCACTCGTTATCCTGCATCATTCGGCGCGAATAATAATGTGTTTGGCTTAGAAATCTGTTAATTGGTTGAAGTTCCTTCGGTAACCCTTAAACCGAGAGGGGGTCACGAAACACTCCACGCCTCCTCCCAAGGAAGACGCAAGAGTTGTAACTCAGTCAGACGTCTCCCAGACTTTGCCATGGGGAGTTTCCCCTCACCAAATTATCTTGTGGTTGTGAGGTCAATAGTATGGCTTGAAACGCTTTCATTCGTTTGATACTTAGAAACATTCGCTTCATGAAAAATGCGAATGTGATTCTAACATTAAAATGATGAGTTAGTTTATAGATTATACAAAATAATTTATGGAAATGAGATGAAAACTGAAGAGCTATTTATGATTGCAAAGAATATGAAAAAATAAACAGAATCTACATTTTATAGCTTTCTGCAATTAAAGAAAACAAAGAGATTGAATTATCTGTAGAAGCAATGAACCGTTTTAATTTTACTACAGTGAAATGTATTGTTAAAAATGCTATATAAAAAAAATATTCTAAAAAATTGTCAAAATTAAGGAAAGAAAATGTACGACAATTAAATTAGTATCATTGAAAAGAAATTTTTTTAAATTTTAAGACGGCATAAAAAATCTTTTTCTACAATAATATGAGACAAAATGCCGACTTTACTGATGATTTCATATGCAATATTTTCATATGCAAGCCTGCTCATTGAGAAGTGCAATACGCATTTTCTATTAACCTTATTTTTAACTGAAACTTTGAAGATTGTATTACATGCAAGATCAAAGAGATAAGAAAATAGTGAGGAAACAGGACAAAGAATTAATAATATATAAATAAAACAAATTTCATGAATAAAATAAATACAAAAATTTATATCAAGATAGAAATTTTTTATGAAAAATAAATAAATCTTATGGAGGTTTTCTTTAAATCAAAATTTGGTCTAAACTTTATTTTACAGAACTTTAATTGAGACCATTTGTTCACAACATCGTGAATGTCTAGTATATCTCTCACCGTGTATTTTAAAGAAACGAGTAACATTAATTAATCCAAATGTTTATTATCCATGTTCGTTTGAGTATATCCATCTTCAATTTCGCAAGGTTCAGAATGAGACGAACAACTTTGAAACTTGAAGGTAGAACATTTCATAATGTAAATGCTACTTTTGAAATATTTACTAAAAACAAGCATTTTTCACTGAATTTAGAAGTATTTGCAATTCAAGCATATAAAAATTCTTATTCTTCTGAAAAAAATTCTGAATACTATTCTACTATTTATCGATTCCTTAACTAATTATTTCTCTTTACTGGAAATGACAAAAAAAAAAGTTTCAAACACTGAAAATACAGAATAAATTTGTTCGTTAATCATAGTAAGTTTTCTAATTACTGTATCAATATTTCGTGATACATTTATATCTTCATTTTATTTCAGTACATTCACTTTACAGAGACAAAGTTTTAACGAGAGTATGTATAATTATGTATAATATTTCCATGGAACACGAAAAATTTTAGAATTCTTTCCCTAATACAGTACAGTTGAAAAGAGATTTTACGAATTAGCAAGTAATTTTCTGTGATTATTAGAAAGCGTTGTAATTATTGAGATAAGTATTTAAAAAATAATTATTATTCGAGAAAGTTACTGTGCTGTTAGACATAAAAACTTCTCGTGGAAAAAGAAAACTAATGAAACAAAACCAAAATAATAATAATAATAATAATAAATCGAAACTGACTGGTGCATATACTATTTTTTAAACTTTTGTTGACATGTACTGTGATAATAATATTGATGTCATTTTCCTCAGATCCTTAAAAATAACCCTTGGATAATTTTTCAATTCATGGAAATTTTTTTAAAGAATCTTTTACTGTGATGGCTAATTGCAAAGTTTTTAGCTCAGATTCGTAACTTCGAAAATTTTCTCTGGTTCCTTCTTATTTCCTATTAAAATAATAAGATATGGTCTATATTCCGAGTATTTTGATTTATACGATGTCAAAAATAAAAATTTTATTCCTTCTGAATTATTTCCATTATTTAAGTATTTCTTATCTCGTGCCTTTAGTGATCATAAGAGAACAATTTTTAAAGGCTATAATTCCTTTAAAAGATCGTAGAACGTTTTGTAAATGGATAGAGACATAAAAGTGTTTAAGTAATTAGCGAGAAAACTGCAGATTTGAAATCCAGTTTCTGCAGAGTCAGTTTCTCCTACACTTTATGTTTTGCTATTATCTTCCTGATGGCACGGCATTGCTCGGGATCCATATTTTTTCATATGCCTCGTAAGCATCACAAATTCCTCCAATGGGAATTGAGGCCATTCTATACAATATACACCACATCCTTTCCATAATAGAACAGAACACCACCCTGTGCCTTGTAGCCGTGATAGCTATTTTACAGTTGAGATGGACACAGAGCGGAAAAGACAATCTGAACCCACCATGGGGCCACCCGGCTGACTCTCTCGGCATTTATTGAGAACAAAAAATGGGGAATATATACATGGGGTTAACACTGCTACAGATCGCAGAGATAAAATACTTTTGTTCTGGTACAGGCCTTGATGAAATACAAGCTTGCCGCGAGAGCAGCTCCTTTCCATGACAATGTAACGTCCCTCAAAAATAAAAAAAATAGAAAAAAAGGGTGAGGGAATCCCTCTTTTCGTTAAGCAGTTTGGTTCTCAAATTGCTATCTTTTTTGTCCCTACCATTACGTAAATGCCGCTGCAGAAAAAGAAAGTAAAGGTCGAAAGTGGTCTTTTGTCATCTTCGCCTGAAGGCATCATTCAACATGGAGGCAAGAAGGCCGAAAATAAACGAAAACATTTTACGACCAGTTTTTCTTATTTGTTTATTAGGGAAGGACTCCTGGGTGGCGTAGAAAGTGTCAGAGGAAATGAGAGTGAAAAAATATAGTTCAATTCACCCGGCCCCGTTTGCCATGGATAAAAATAAAACACTTTTGAAAATAAGTTGGACGTCGGCTAGCTGATTTTGTATTTATAAAGTTAATATTTCAATCGCACAAAATACGTTATTAAAAAGGATTACTTCATAAAAAAACTTGCTATGCGACTGACTAGAATGAGTTTACAAAATGCGATTTTTATTTCATTTTCTTGCATGTTTTATAATAAATTTGTTGATATTATCGCCAAATTTATTTTTTTGGTTAGACCAGATTCAGTATATAAAACGGCTTGTGATGTAAATTATTTTTGACTAATACTAGATCTTAAGTAATTTTTTTCCTCCCGCTGGTGTGGCATTTTGGAGAAAAGGGCGCCACCTCAAGGGATCAAAAATTAAGAGGCTCGTTCCAAAATATCCCTCGTGTTTCTTAAAACACGGTTGGCAATCAACAGAACGATTGCAAGACTACTAAAAGAACAAAGTTAAATGACTATTAGAATTTTGAAGTTTAAAATTACGTTTTCAAGGAATATTCACGGTTCCACTGAAAAAGTAATTTTTGCCTGTCATTGGCAGGCAATCAAAACAATATTTAGTAATTAAATAACCTACGGCTTTCCATATACGAAGTATACAAAGAGAGTATTGTTATGGTGAAATAATTCGGCCACGTGGTTTTGAGGAATATCCTCATTATAGACCATATTTTTATGTTTGAAAAAAAAAGAATTTTTTTAAAATTTCGAAAATTTTATATGTGTGTGACTACCTGTCGAAATCGCAATAGGCTAGATGTTTGCAACTTGTTGATTTCTAGCAATTTTCGACGAAATTCGCTGGTGAAAAAACTGTCTTTCTGTCCGTCTGTGTACGCGAATGAAAACACGATAATTCAAAAAGCTCAACAGATAGATAAATAAAATTTGGCAAATTGTTTTGTTAGGGTACACTCGTCGAAAAAGTATAAAGTCGCAAAAATACATGACAAAAACACTAGAAATTTATATCATATTTTTCATTATTTTCACAGCAAAAATAAATGTAAGTTTAATTACTTAATGTGATTTTATAAGCAATTAGTTAAAAATCTATACAGTTAGATTTGGGAAAATATATAGCGTCGATATGATTTATTCTTTAGTAAGTGATATTTGAACCTCATTTTTCTTTTACTTGTATTACTGGTCGATTCATAGAACCAGAAAGAACTTGAGAGATATCCGGGTCAATTTTATTCCAGAAATTTTTATTGTGGTTTTAAGAAAAAATTTGCTTCTCTCCTGTCGCCCATTCTTGTAAACATATCGAACCAGAATTCCCGAAAGTTTTCCCATTGGATTCAGGTCGGAACTCCGATATAACCATTGAAGAGTTTTTACCAGGATTTTGTAGGATACCGCTTTCATCTAGGATTTTTCAGAATAATGAATTATGCACAGATACTTTGTCTTGTTGAAATGTTCAATCTCCTGATGTTATCAGAAGATATATCAGGAACAAATTATCTGCCAGCAAACCCTGATATAACGATGAATTCATTTTGACAAATTCAATTTCAGTTTCACCACTGACGGCAAATGCGGCCCAGACTATGACAGATCTGAATTGGCGTTTTGAAAAAAAAGTCTAATTCTGTATGCAGATAATACCAGTAAAACTGAAATCGATCTAAATCATTTAGATAAAACATTTTTCCGTCCAAAAACTTCACATCATTCCGGTTCAGGGCCGGCCTTAGGAAATGCGGTGCCCAATTGGAAATAATTTTGGAAAACTTCGATATACTAAAGTTTTAAGAAAGTATACATAATGAATACATAAATAATATGAAATTGTAATAAATAAATTAATAATATTTATTATTAAAAAATTTAATAATTTTAATAAACTTACTTAATACTTAAAAATTAGTTTTAAAAAATTCAAGAAGGGAGAAATTTTTTATTGTTTTTTATGGGATGCATTGTAAAACAGATAAGTTACTCGAGTGAATTAAAGACCTTAAAAAGTTATTTATTCATGATCACTAAGTATAGTTCCCAAACATTTTTATCAAATAATAGATTGTTATTCATGTCAGCAATTTAATACTACGACAGTTCATAAAATTCGCAAGACAGTTTACAATTTGATTGTATTATATACATATTTTAAGGTTAGGTTATATTAACGTCCCGTTTTGAAGCAACACGAGGGCTATTTAGGGACGGGTCTTGTAACTTTGAACCGCGGTCAGATGACGAGGACGATGCCTGAACTGATGCCCCCACTCTCCAAGCTTCCGCGCCAAGCCAGCGGGAGGACGTTTGGCCACTGCGTATGATTTAGCGTGCAACAGGCCCTATACACGGCGGATCTTCAGTGGAATCGGGTTTCGGGCCTGCGGCCCTCCGGTCCCGAGGTCGAGATCTTACCACTAGGCCACCTCGGCCTACATATTTTAAGAAGCTAATATACAGATTCTCAGGAATGAAGATGCTTCATTGCTAAATGTATGTGGGTAGGTGCCTAAATTTTAATATTAACTAATTTCTTTCTGAATTAAAAAATCGCTCACAAAAGAAAGATTTTACAGTAAAGTTGGGGCGGGAATAAATAACTCATTCAGATTAAGTATAACAGTGAAAAAGTTAGTTATATTCAATTGGCTGTAATTTATGTTAGTAATCGCATAATAAAAGTATATGTTCACCTCCAATAACTTTAAAAAACTCATTCAAGCTAAGTTTATATTTGTTCCGCAGTTAATAAATAATAGCACCCTAATGGTTTTTATATCAAATTAATAAAACTTTTATGAAAAACAAATATTTTTTCGTACTACATATTAAGATTCAGGTTAATATACGAAATTAAATTTATTAAAAATTGTTTGTATCTCTCGAGGTTTCTGATATGTGTATTTTGATAATTAAATCCCGGGAGAAATTAAATGGTTCTCAATTCCACTCTTAGTATGAAACACAATTTTAGAATAGTTTATAAATGTTTTCTTAGATTTAAAAATGTAAAAAGAATATGCAAAATAAGCCAAC
>BGPR01004734.1:0-66794 GCA_013235015.1 Araneus ventricosus
GCCTATCAAGTGGGATTTGTTTTCATGAAAGATAACCTTTTTTTCTAGTAGCAAATGAGGTTTTCAGTCAAATTTGGCCTTTTTTGGCCTTGTATTTAAGAAGGTTTGGTCTTATTTTGCTATTTTGATCCGGCAATCCTGCTTTGTGTACTTCGTGGATTTTACAAAGAAGAATCAGAGATCTCACTCCCGGCAACTTTTTTAACATTGCACTTCACATAGACAGTA
Source organism: Araneus ventricosus (assembly GCA_013235015.1). NCBI lineage: Eukaryota > Metazoa > Arthropoda > Arachnida > Araneae > Araneidae > Araneus > Araneus ventricosus. The sequence continues at coordinate 229 of BGPR01004734.1, forward strand.
CGCCATCTGTGGACAACAAAGGAACTAACCAGATTACGTCACGGCGACCATAGAGTCAAGATAACAGATAGATCGAATAGGGTTGTAGGAGTGTTCCAACACTCAGGCACGCGAACGTTGGAAGAAACGCGCGTGCCGATATCGCTTTAAACCTCCGCCATAATGTTATTCCTATGAAGTAAGCCTTGCTCGCCTGCTTGTCGAGCTGTCACTTTTCACAAAAAATGGTTGTTTCGTGCTGTGCATATGGGTGTACTGAAAGTTTCGTCAAAGGTGGTCATTTTACATTTCATTGGTAACTTATCTGTATAATTTTTACTCTTATAAATATACATAAAATTGTTTTAAAACGATTTTGAATGCGTAATGTGTAGTGCTCCTGCTGCAACATAACTGTTATTTTACTTTGTATAATGCTTTTAAAGATTTTTCTTTCTGGAAATAGTGTTATTTATAACTAAAGTAATAAGTACAAAAAGCCTAAAATAACAGATTTGTTTCATCACTCACTAATGCAATGAAATCGAATGTTTTGCTTGTTTCTGTACAATGGCGCAGTTTGGCTATTTCTTTTCTGAAATTGGCGGTTTTTTTGGAAATTAATGTAATTCGAGTAATTCAAACTTTATAGGTGACTGTTTACAAGGAAAAAAAACCTTGCTATAATTCAGCTTGTTATAATTCTTCAGAAAAATATAAAAGCTAAATTTAGAAAAAAATATATAGTATATCAGTTAAGGCGTTTGATAATCTTAAAATCGTAATCTTGCATTTGTTTTTATCCTAATGTCTGTGGTAACTATTTTATTTATATAAATAAATAAGATCATTCTTTCTATCAATGAAATTGTAAACTATTTCATTAATTGATTTCAAATTATTTTTTAAAAAATTTCAATGCCAATCGTAATTTGCGTTCTATGCGTTTTATTTTTAGGTAGCTTATCTTATGTGCGACAGAACGAATTTTTAATCGCTTTTAATTAATAATACCAAAGGAATGTAATGAAAATCTACAAAAAAAACAACAACCCTAGAAGCATCAACACCAAAACTGTTCTCTTTAAGGGTCATTAGTTACTTATTTTCAACAAATTTACTTAATACAATAGATATTAAATAATCAATATATTATTTTAGATAAGATATTACTTGTGATTTTCTTTTGCCTGCATTCATAGTAAAATTTTAGTCCTATAATGTTTTTTTATTGAAAAGTAAAATGTTGGAATCCAAAATAATAGAACAATATGTATTGTAATTTTGTTCGTCAGAATTTCTACTATAGTTAAAAAAAATAAATAATTCATATTAGTATATCACTTTTTTAATTGTTTTTAAAAAAATGCATAACCTTTAAGTGTTTTCATGTAATATTGGTAAAGATTTGTAATTGTTTTGTAATTTGCTTATGTGAAATAAACATTTTTGTTTTGTGGAATGATTTAATTCATAATATTCCTTTCAGACTACATTACAGTTACAAATTTATATTGTTTTAAGGTATCAGTATTTTATTTCATACTTAAAACCATTAAGTTTATAAAAACGTAACTTAAGTATATTTCGTTTGATTAATGATAATATAATCCATTTAATAATCTTATCAATAATTCATTAATACTGATAAATATCAAGACTTAAGTTATTTAAATATGATTTTTTGCCATGATATTGAAGATAAATTCCTTCCCATGCATTTAATTTTTTGAAAATTTTGTGGCAAAAACTAAAAAAGTCCGAAAATTTCACGGATTTTTCAAGATGGCGGCGTCAGCGGCAAAACTGTGGAAATTAGTCAGGGTACCCGAACAACATATTAAAAAATGAACTCTACCCTAATTTTTGTATCTATTTTCTATTATTTCGCTGGACTAATATAGTAAGTTGCTTTTCCTTTAGTAATTGTTCAGCCAGTGCTTAAAACTCGCCAAACTAATGATCGAGAGCCAAACCATGGTAAACATGAACACTCGGTTCTCCCCTCAATGTTGCACTTTTGGTCCCCTCGGTGTGGCTTTGTTACCGAAGAAGCGCTCTCTCTATGAAGTATCTTATACTCTAAGACTGCGACTTGTTTGGAAACGAAACCAATCCCTATCGTCATGACAAAAATATAAACAATTATAAGGTATTTATTGTAATTTTAACTCGTTTCAAAACGATTATTGAATTTACGAATAACTAATTTCTTCCGTTACGTTGTTAATTTCACAGCCTAAAGCGTGTAATTTTAAATTACGTTTTTCTCTCACCAAACTCATGTGGCAACAGCGTATTCTTGCATACGCAGTCAACCTACTTGCTTATGCGTAGAAGAATTGAGTCCTATAAGGGCTCGGACGTTGTCTGTCGTCTTTCTCTTCTAGCACTGCTCTACTAGCACTGTTATCAGTTATGTTTCTGTTGTCAATATCTTAATTTAAATATCATTTACTTTACCTTTACTTTTATCTTGTTACGTTATTAAAATTGTTATCGTTACTATGAGTTAACTTCTTTAGCGTTTATAATATATCCTCACTCCTGCACGAGCCAGTTAGTACATGCAGTCCTGTTTGAGGTGTTCGTATCTTACAAGTTACCTTGAATAAATGGATGCAGTAGACAGTGATGATAATTATGTTAGTTTATTACCACCACATCAAATTCCAAGGAGAAACCTTTAAGCGTAACCTCCTAAACTCACCTATTCTTTAATACAAAAATTAAAAATAAATGTGGAACATTATTTTTAAAAAAATATTCGTCTCTTGTAGAGAACCAATAATTTAAAACATATGGATGTATAATTTAAGAAGTATAAAGTATTTTTCAAATTATTAAATTTAATTTATTCTTCATCATAATTTTTATATTAGATCATATATATATATTTAAAACTGCAAGAAATTAAATTTTGTTGATAAAGTTAATATACTCTCTCTTTCAGAACACATTAACACTTCAACAATAAATTAATTTTTAAGAATTGCTCATTCATTCTTATTCAAAATTTTTAAAAATTCGATAGAAAGTAATTTCCATAACGAAAATTAATTCTTGATTTATTTTAATTCTGCAGGGAATTAATTGTTTAAAATTACGTTATATTATAGTATTTCTTTTAGAATATATTAAAAGTTCAGCAATAAATTAATTTTTAATTACATTCAATATTATTCAAGATAAAAAATTGATAAAATGTAATTTCCATACAAAAAATTCATTTTCGAAGTTAATTTTTCTGAATTGTTCCAACCCTAACAACAAATTGTCTTGCTAAGTTGATATAATAAATGTTTAATACTCAAATTACTGTAACATTATTTTTATTGAACCAACATAATAAATTACAATCATTACAATTGCATAACATTTCTAACAAACATTGACCAAAAACCAGAGTAGTTTGTTCTGTATAGTTTAAAAACATTCAATAGAAGAGAGTGTAGTAAAATAAACCAAGAGCGGAGCATAACTGAATGACCTTTGTTCGTAGGGTGGCCCTTGGTCAGGATTTTAAACTCCCGACACACTACGCTCATACTGTCCAGCATAGTAAAAATTCTATTGTGAAATTATAATTTCTGATTAAACAGTATAAACAAATTTGACCATTTTGGGAATAACATTTGCAAATTTATATATAAAAAAATCATCAAGAATCACAAGCGTAAAACATATTTCAACTTTTTCTGAACTTGCGTTGCATTTCAGATTATTGTTCACCATTTAGGTATGTTTAATCATCATTTAACAAAGAAGAAATTTATAAAACTCACGCCTCCGCTTTGTGTTCTAGATTAGAAGAGATAAATATATATTAACTTTAATTAAAACAGTGAAAATAAGTTAAACAAATAAGTTAAAATCAGACAAAAACATTCTGTGCAAATTGATGAAATATTGTAACAAATAAGTGTAGGCCATTTTAACAATATCATATTCTTTAAAATATATATAAAATTAACTAACTAATTTATTAGCCTCATGTATAAGTAACTTTTTTCAATTTATACATTCAAGAGATAATAACTTTTTACAGGAAAATAAACTGAAATATAAGATTAAACATTTTATGTGAATGATATTCAAGGTAGTTAGTGTGTAAAGTTATCATATTTCATTTGTTGAAATGCACCATGCAATGATTTACCCAATGTAAACAATCACTTGATCGGTTTTAAACTAAGAGTTTATATAACTGCTGAGGAAGAGTGGTTAACTAAATCATTTTATCAAATTTTTAATTGTAAATTCATAATATATATTATTCAAGAAGATTCTCCATGGACGGAATCTAGGATTTAAATAATGCTTCTGCAGCCATCCTGCAGACAGATCAGCTTCAACAATGACTGAGTTCCTGAAAGAACAAGCAAATTTCTATTACACTCCCATTTATATAAAACAAACCAATTTCTTTTTATAAAAGACACCACCTCATTGTCATGCATAAATATTAGTAAATAAATATTCAACCGAGAGGGTTTCTAATCATTAATTAGTAATTAGAATTGTAAGAAAGTCATTTACAAGTAACTTTCTTATGTCAAGATGTGTTAATTAAAACAGATCAAAATATTTTGATATCCTTAATAAAATAGTATTACATAATATGTTTAGTAGATGAACTTCCTTTATTTAATTAATAGAAATGAGCATAAATAGTTTAATTTTTATTTGAAAAATTTTAAATATTATTCACATTTAAAAAATATTTATAAAAACAAGAACTTAAAATGCAATACAGCTTTAACCAGACTACAGATTCTTGATCGGTTCCTTATTCAATCGCATTTCACACAACAGTCCATTTTTAACACAGAAAGCCTTGCCTAGGATATAACTACGTATACTTAATATACAGTGGCTCCCAAAAGTGTTCGTACACTTACGATTTGCAATGAAATAGGGCTCTATCCATGAATTAAAATTAATATTTCGGAATATGTATTTAATAATAAGATCTATAAACTGTTCTTAACAAAACTACATGAAATATTTTAAGAACATAATAAAACTTTATTTTTAAGAAATCAATAATCAAAAAGTAACAAAAATTTTATCTCACAAAAGTCTTCGTACAATGAAATATTTTCGGATAAATTCATAACCTAAATTATCGTCTGTCACTTTATTTTTATTTTTGCATTGTGTGGGATTTATAAAATCGTTTGGCTTTAATTTTTGCTTGCTTACACCGTAATATTCTATTTATTATTTAAAAATGGTTCGTAGTCGTAAAGAAAGAACAATAAGCATTCGAAAATTGATTATTTTTCTTCATAGTAGTGGTAAATCAGTTCGGTATGTCGCTAAATTAGTTAATTTATCCCATTCTACAGGGCAATATGTGATAAAACGCTTTAAAGAAGAAAATCGGATCGAAAACAAGGTAAGAAAAGGTCGACCGGCAATGTTAACACAACGTGATCAGAGATTTATAATTAGAAAATTTGTGAAAAATCCAAGTTTGAGTGCCTTAAAAGTTTCTGCAGTATTTAATGAAGCATTTTCTACTACAATTTCACCTGAAACTGTTCGACGAGTTCTCAGAGCAGCTGGAGTAAGTGGGCGTTCTACCCGTAGAAAAATTTTTGTTAGTACGAAAAAAAGGAAACTCTTGCTTTCCTTCGCAAAATAAAGTCCTTTCCTTCGCAGTTAGTTACGTATGGAGGTAGAGGTGCCTTTGTGTGGGAGTGCATGTCAGCATCAGGACTAGGTAATTTGGTATTTTTTGATGGTATAATGAATCATGCTCTTTATTTAAATATTTTAAAAGACAATTTAAAATTATCAGCCCAAAATTTGGGTATTGGAAACAATTTTTTTTTATCAAGATAATGATCCTATGCACACGGCTCTCAACGTTCGCCTGTGGTGTCTCTATAATTGTCCACAAAATTTGAAAACACCACCTCAATCGCCAGATTTAAACCCAATAGAACATATTTGGAGAGAACTGGAGGTTAGAGTACGAAAACACGACATTAAAACTAAAAGCGAACTAAAAACAGTAATGATGGAAGAATGGATGAACATTGATGCAGAAATTACAAAAAAAACTAGTGAAATCTATTCCCAAACGCTTAAAAGCTGTTGTGCATGCTAAAGGATATCCTACTAAATATTGATTTAACGAAAAATTATAATATTTACTAATATGTAGAGATTTTTTTAAAGTGTACGAAGACTTTTGTGAGATAAAGTTTTTTTACTTTTTGATTATTTATTTCTTAAAAATAAAGTTTTACTACGTTTTTAAAATATTTCATGTAGTTTTGTTAAGAATAGATTATAGATCTTATTATTAAATACCTATTCTGAAATATTAATTTTAATTCAAGGATAGAGCCCTATTTCATTGCAAATCTTAAGTGTACGAACACTTTTGGGAGCCACTGTATATCTAAAAATTTCTTTGCATTTTTGAGCACAAATAACAATTTCCATACTGTAATATTCCATATCACAAAGCAAATCCTCAAAATCAAAATAATCTAAAAATGTTAGAAAACTTTATTCTAATACGTGCAATATAGTCATACATATATTATTATATACATAATTTATAATATACAGCTGTATTTCTATAGAATTTCAATATAATTAACTTAAATGATGAAAGAATTATAGCTTGGAAATTATTATGACAGTTAAAAACGAATATTTTGACAGTAATAGGCAAATGATCGATATCTTTCGGGATTATTTTTAATCCCATGCCAAATTATTCAGCAATAAATATATATAAATACAAAAATTATATTGTATGCATACTCAGTATTATCCTAAGGTTGAGCAGTTTAAAAGTCTACTGTAATTGCACGAAGAAAAAAAGTTCATGACTTTATTAAAGAAAAAATATATGTTTCCAATTTATTTATTCGTGCAAATTGTCTTTCATAAAAGTTAGAAACACTTATTAAACCTGCTTGTTCTTATGAAGAGGATCATGGTAAACAAACGGTACACATGATGGCGCCGACTTCGGAATTTTCCATTAGAAAAGACGGGAATCAATGTGGCTAGTTCTCTTTGTTAGCGAGTGGGGGCGCTGGAGACCTCTGATTCTCCTTCTGTGGTGGATTCTAGTGATGTGTCAGATTCGTTCCTTTCGTGGAGTCGGATCTACGAATCCGAGTCTGGCTGCTGATCCGCGGATTCGTTCCGAGTCCGAAACGTAAATGGATTTATTGCCCATAATTATTATAATAATATTTATTATTGAACTTGTATATTAATATAATTATGAATAATAATTAATAACATTAAAATTTTAATTATATAATTAATTATACTGATATTAATTTTAATGAATAATTTTGATTAATAATTATAATTAATTATATTGATGATAATTTAAATAATTAATTCTAATTACTAATTAAATTTTAATTAACATTTCTGTTAATTGTTTAAAATTTCGTTAGTGAATTTAATGAATCTTTGCAAGAATCTTTAGTATTTTGAGATTTCATGTGCATACGCGGCTTGGTCGGAAGAACGTCGTGTTACGAACTCTATTGACATGGGTTCGATCCTCAGTAAGCATTGTCTCTACAAGGTTAATGTTTAATAAATTTTAATTTCTGATATTCTCTTTAAAAAGTTATTTTATAATATATATTTAGCATTTTATTTTATTTTACTCTTTATTTCCAAACCTGATTTATTATTAGATAAATTTTAAATAATTCCTATTCTAACTTAGTTCGCCCATAATTATACATAAGTTTAAGGAATTATTTAAAATTTATCTAATAATAAATCAGGTTTGGAAATAAAGAGTAAAATAAAATAAAATTCTAAATATATATTATAAAATAACTTTTTAAAGAGAATATCCGAAATTAAAATTTTCAAAACATTGCCTTTCAACTACTATGCCTGCTCAGATTCGAACCCGTGCCAGTATGGTTCGAAACATGGCGTTCTACCGACCTTGCCACGGAAACATGTGCTGGGGTTGACATACTTAAATGAAGTATTCAAAACCAAAAGGTACAAAGATATTTCGATGGCCTTTAAATTACTCACATGGAAAAATATTATTTCTTAATAATTTCTAACATCCGAAGAAACTTATTTAGAAAATTAAACTTATATACAAACTCCGTTTATTGACTTATCTTAAACTTTTATACCAAAAATTCTTGACCGTTTGAAAAAGCACGGACTCAAAATTTTCTCTTAAATAGGTTTTATCAAATCTATTAATTTCAATGTACCGAGATTCAACTAATGAAATTATTTTTGAAATTGAAATCTTGAGTTAAGAACAAAAAATTATAATTATTTTTAATTATAATTATTATGAATTCTGTTTACTTGTATCTTCTTTTTACTAGCAACTCTTTTGCTTCTAAAGCAATATCAAAAGAATCATTAATCAAACCAACTATTCTACTGGTTCCTTTTTATACAACCTCAGAAATCGATCTGTTTGCACAGCGTAACCGATTGCATTCATTCAAATCAACCGAATCTTAGCATCTTCTGCTCCACGCGAAGAAACTTATTTGCATCCATGACCTCAAATGATGTATCGTTCATTCCAGAACGAAACAAATCCTCTTATAAGTATATGGATGTATATGGATCCGAAGCGGTGATTTTGAATCGGAATCATGATGCCGCGGAATCAGTAAATCCGATTCCGATTCATGAATCCCGATTCCGCCGATTCATGAATTCGTTTTTGCGGATTCGTTCCTTTTGGTTGGAATCGGATATCTCGTTCCTTTTGAGGAGCCGGATCCGCGGATTCGTTCCAGAATGAACGACGTATCATTAGTGGATTCTATCGGACTCACGGATCCGAGTCTGGCTGGGAATACGCAAATTAATTCTAATAATTACTTTAGTAATAAAGTCTTTACTATTGGACTTTTATTTGAATATAATTATGAATCATAATTAATAGTATTTTAACTAGATAATTAATTAATTTGATAATAATTTTTATTAACTAATTATAATCAAATCCCAATCCTGGTGAACTCCATGTAGTAAAATATGTCTTAATCTTTATCAAGAAATATTCATAAACTCTCTGCAGTTATAGGAGATCAAATGCCGATAATTAAAATCTGTTAATAACATCATTGATAAAATGTTATTTGTCATTGAACTCCTGCCAGTTGAATTAACTACTTTTCAATTTTAAGCAAAATTTAAAGTTTATGCAAATTTGCTTTTACATCTTCAACAGGTGTTTTTGGGCACGGTCGGAAGAACACCGGCGTATGAACTCAAGCGTCGCTGATTCGAATCTCGCCTAGAGATTGTTATAGGATACTTCTTTCTGCCTGCTTTTTATAAGAATTCAAATGAAAGGGAATCTCTTATTAAGTTTCTCTTGATAATATTCCGAATTTTATTCTATTTTACCCTTTATTTTCAAATCTAATTTATCCTTAGAAAAATTTCAAATAATTTATATTCTAATGTAATTATCGCAATACATGCAACTGTTCTAAATCAAAAAGTATAAAAAATTCTTTTTGAAGACTTTAAATTACTCACATATAAGAAATATTATTTATTAGTAATTTTAAAACTACATTCCTATTTGTTTGCTTATTTTAAACTTCTACACAAAAAATTCTGAATGGCTTGAAAAAATACCGACTCAGAATTTTCTCTTAAATAGATTTTATTAAATCTATTAATTTCATTTTATAAAGATTCAACTAATGAAATGATTTTTGATATCGTAATCTTGAGTTTAGAACAAAAAAAATTATAAAATGCTTTTTTTTTATTTTACTAAAAAGTATGCCAAAGAAAGTAGTTTATCAATTTTTAAAATATATTGCAAAAGCAGATTTATTTTTTTGTAAATCATCAGATTTTTTAAAATTTTTTTCTGGTTAGAAGAGAAAGTTATTTTAATAGTAGATTATTCTGATTGATATATAATGCACGCCCAAATATGTGAAGGAGATTTCAACAATTTCATATCAACCTCCACTCTGAATCTGAATAAGTAATTCCCGATTCCGCGGAATCAGTGGTTCCAAATCGGAAACAGTGAATCCAAATCCGCGGATTCGTTCCACCAAGCGGATTTGTTGCAACTGGTCGAAATCGGATCCAGCCGTTCCTTTGGCGAATACGAACTCGCGGATTCGTTTCGGAGTGAACGACACATCACTAATCTCCGGGACACCTGTGTTCCTGTGCTTACGAAGTCAACACCGATTTCAAGCCTATTGGATATAAAACAGGGTCACAGAGAAGAAGAATCAGAAGTTTTACTCCGGAGTTTAGTAAACTATAGCAGCGACTCCTGCCCTGGACAACAAGTGTGAGAATTGCGAACCACAACACAGAGCCATATTGTATATTGAATGAAAAACAACCGAATGCTGCCATGTTTGTTTGTCAGATGAATATTTATTACTCAGTGGCAAATATTCCGAATTATTAATATGAGCTGATTTTTTTTTTTTTTTGCAATTATGGCGATTTAGAATTATTAATAGGAGTAACTACATATCAGACTGCTAAACTTTTTTTTTTATATGACAAACAAAGATTCCTGGGTATGAAAACCGTAATTCTAAAGCGTTTCAAAATATTTATGAAATGGTATTTTAATAAATGATAAATTTCTAAAAGACTTATTTTCGCTCTTTTTTATATAAAATAATGAAATTTTGTCTTCTTTTTGTGCAATTGCTGAAGGATTTTATAATGCTTATCATATGGAATAATCTGACAAAATATGCATGGATCCTTAAAAATTCTTGCAGTGTTGTATTTTGATAGATTTCGTTTGTGTGTGTGTAGGAATGAGTTCAAAATACATAAAAACGTATTAGAAAAAGATTTAAAAACTCTATCATTTTTTAAAATTTTATTTCACGAGAAAATTAGTGTCTTCTATTGCAGATATTTAGATCTACGTCCTATTAAAAAACAAACTGAAAGTCTATTAATTTATTTAGCACTATTTTACAGTCAAGAAGTACCTGAATTAATGCAGGGATGTTTTTGGCCAATTTCGGAGAGAGAGCAAAGCAAGGTCTCTGTTTCAACTAGACCATGAGGCATTTCTTCTGTTTTTCTGTAAATTTCTTCTTTACACAGTTATGACGAAAGGCCTTGTTCGATTTTTTTAGATTTGGCATGGATATTTCTTGAAGTCATTAAAAGCGGCGTCTGTGTAGGGATTTTTATGTTTTAATTTCGTTTGAAGATGGTGGCCGTTTTAATGATTTCAATGTTTGGAGAGTTTGACATCATTAAAACATGTGAGTCATTTTAGTAATGGGGAGACATTTTAATGTAATTTTGAGAATACTGATAAAAACACAGACATGAGTAAATACTTAGCATTCAAGGAAAATAGCTACACTTATAAAGACTGCAATGAAGACCAAATGTTAGATTTTTTGTTTGTTTGGGAATTTTTTTTGGGGGGGGGAAGCGAAGTCTACTGTTCACAGAATACAAATATAAAGTGCTATCAATGTCTCCCACAGGTGAGACCTCTTATGAAGTGGGTATAAAACAATTTAAATGAAATAAACTTTTAAAAATAGTATTAAACAGAAATAGGATGAGGAATACATAAAATGTCCCAGTTTTTCACGATATTAACAGCCATAAAGATCGCTTTTAGAAGTGATTGCTGATTAACATCTTTAAGTGGTAGATTGCAGTCAGTAATGATATTTAGAAGCATTTTCTCCTATCCCGGTATCGTTTTCATTGTCCTGCATCGTGGACTTTAATGAATTTCTGCATATAAAATTATGTGAGTCACAGAATAAACAAGTCCTTGATAATTTCATTGAATGCAGTATATCGTGTTGCTACATGTCACTAACTTAATGCTAAACCATGCTGGTTCTAGCAGTGGAACTTTCTCTGTGTGTGTGAAGTTTCATTAACGGGCCTGCGTGATATGAGTGACTTTTTACAGACCACAGAAAACAGGAAACAGAGGCTTTATTCTGGAGTTTGGTAAACGATGAAAGCGACCTGAAACTAGCCAATTTGATTCCCGCCATATTGGATCTTTTTTTAATTGCTGCATATTCCGGAACACTTATTTTGATTTAATTTATAATCATAATAAGGCATTATGTGACTTTAGGGGGAAAAAATTGATAGTCTTAGCAAACAAATATCCTATTACCCAAAATTCCTTAATAAGATAATGTGTTCAGAAATTTATAACATAAAAATTTATTTTCTCATTTGTTTATAAAATGATGAACTTTCGTTTTATTTCGTGCAATTGCTGTTGCAATTTTCAATGCTTATCATTTAGAAATATCCTATACAATGTGGAAGTAATGAAGCAAGTAATTTTTGGGGCCCTAATCCCCGGTAATGGTAAATTGGTGATGCTGGATAATTTCAGTTCTGGGAATTAGATGATCTGCTGCTGTTGTTGGATACAATATAGACTGTTCCTTTAAAAACTTTGCAGTCCTGTATTTCAATAGTATTAGTTATGAGCAGTAGCGAATCCAGGATTCGGGTCTGGGGGGGGGGGGGTGGGGTCATAAAAATTTTGTATCGTAGTGACGAATGCCAAACCTCATGGCTTATGTAAACCAAAACACTTTAACTTTACAGGCTTTCCTCTCCTGACAGTAAGAATAATAAAGAACACTACAATACTTTCGATAATTTAATAAAAAATACCATGAAATAGCTGGCCAAAAAATGTTTTCGACCGCGTCAACGCTACAGGTGCAAGTGGAATGACTAGAAAAGTAGGAAAATTTTCGAGCCTGTCAAGTCAAAAAGCAATGTTGTCACGATTTTCCTGCTATTCTTTTAAAATGAAAAATAAGATCAAACAGTTGAAGTGATTTTAAATTAAATCAAGAATTTCGGTTCAGCTCTGGGAGGGGCTGCAGCCCGATAGCCCCTCCCCTGGATTCGCCACTGGTTATGAGTAATATGACTTAGTAATACAAACCAAAGATAGCCAAAGATATCAATATATCTTTGGTTATTACTAATAAAAAATTATTATTATTATATTCTCGTTGTTATTAATTATTGACAACTGTTGAAATATTTCCGAGATTCAATTCTTTTGCTAGTAAAATTGAGATCAGATGAGATTCTATGTTAATACAGCTATACTGCTGTAAATTATAAATAATACATACGTGCTTAAATTATAGATATAAGGGCAGCATTTTATAGCATTTTTTGGTTATTTTGGTTCTGAGAATGACGAAATTTTACAGAATGAAAATTGCTGCTGTTATTTGTGCTTTAAGTTAACTAAGTAATTTTGTGGTGTGTATTAATTATACCGACTTATATTTTACTCAAAGCTTACAAAGTTAAAAATGGCCTATTGTGAAATTGAATAAATTTCAAATAAGAATCAATGCAGTATAGTTTCTGTTGCATTTAATTATTGTTATATACAACTACCAGTATTTTATAAATAATTCATTATATGGATCTTCTTAACGCAATATTCTTCTGGTTTTCATATGTATTTAAAGTGAATTTTTCAGGATTATTTTATTAAAGAAATAAAGGAAGTTTATCTAATAAGCATATTAGCTAATATTTTTTTAAGGACAGCAAAAAATTTTGCTATGCTTTAATTAGCAATCATGATACAAGAACGTTAATTTAATCGTTAAATGACTTTCTTGGAATTATAATTATTAGTTATACATTAGAAATCCTCTCAGGTAAGTATTTCATCCCAAATAATTGTGCATTGTAATATAGTGGTGCTTATAATAAATTGAAGTTGAATATATGTAAATAAATAGAATCTACTAGAGGATTGAATAAAAAGACGACGGACTTCAGTTAATAATAATTTTTAAATTTTAATTTTCTCCGCTGAAGGGGAGTTGGTTCGATGTTCGCATGTTGGCGAAGCTACTTGCATGAACTCCAGCTTGAAACTGAAGTTTTCTTAAAATTGACCACTTGAGGACGCTGCAGTCAGTAGGCTGCGCTACATGTTGACGTCACGCCCAGGTAAAATTATTCAGCAATTAATCCATAAAAATACAGATCTGCAAAGATTTTTTAAGGAATAATGCATGCTGGGTAACAGCATCATTCCAAATGGATGAGCAGTTTAACAGCCTACAGGAATTACACGAAACTTCATTAATTTTGAAAAAAGCGAAAATAAATGTTACAAACTTTTCATTAATGCAAATAATCTTTGATATAAATCAGGAAAGACGTATTAAACCTAGATAGTGTAAGAAGAGGAGCATCGAACACAACAATTCAGCGCAGTCCTTGGGACTCCATTTGAAAAGGAGGGAACCTAAGTGGCTAGCCACTGTGGCGCTGCTATCGTTTATCAAAATTCGGAGTGAGACCTTTGGTACTACTTCTCTGCACCTTCGTCAAATAACTGAAAATTCTTTCAAGTAAAATTAAGTTTCATAATTTCAAGCACAAAAAAGAACAGAATTTAAAATCTTAAGAGAGGTTTTAATTAAAAACTGTTATCAATATAATTAATTTCGTTATTAAAATTATAATGTCAATAATGATTCATAATAAAAAAAATGTCTTTACTTAGATAGTTAATTCAGTGCCAGTGAATGTGCACTTCTACTGCGTCTGGGAGTTAATATGAAACCTTAATGAGTAAAGCCTTAAATTGGGATAAAAAGCGACTTAGATTAGTTTAAGATCAGTACAAGTTAGTTCTTTTCGAGCTTGACTCCGAAGAAGATGCTGAGTTGTGGTTGATTGAGCTAAAGTTATGGGGCTTAAAACGTTGTTGAGCAGTATAGATAAGGGGTGTTTGGTATGAGGGAATTTAACTTGTTCACTGATTGCAGGATTTTACATGATAGAATCACAATATGGAAAACTTATCAAAGAGAAAAATTTTATTTGCATTCTCTACACGCACTTGCTATTCGGATTCAAAAATGTACGAACCCGACAAATGAAGACTACTTATTAATAATTAGCCAGCATCCTGCAACCGGCTGTTTTTTATATATTGCGACTTTGGCGAATATATACCGTAGCAGGGTTAGGAAGTTTTATATAAAAATAATTTTAAAAGATAGAGTGGTAAATTAAGTATAAATATTACACTGTCATATTTATTATTTAATACCCACCTTTGGCACCTGATTGGTTCATGAGGATTTCTAATATACTTATTTTAGGTTTAAATTCTTCTGTATGCTTTGGTGTTATTGATTCCTGCAATCAAATAATTGTTTAGACTTCAATTTTGATAGATAATTACTTCGTCTCTCGATAAATATCTTAGACCTGTTGTGATAATTGTATTGCATTTCCCCTAATTCTCTGTGTCATCTTACCTTTTTTATCTGATACAGGAAATGATTAGACTTCAACTAGCGCTATAATTTGCTTAATGAAACGAAACATGCTCTTGAAAAATTATGTGACTGGTAAGAGGAATTATTCAGCTTCAAATTAGATATTCTTATCACAGAATAGTTTTTAAACTCGGTACACATGTTTCTCATTGGCTTACTAAATATATTTGGATCCGAAAGATACTCTAACCAAGTTCAGAAAGGGAAAGGAGGGGGTATTGAAAGTAATTTGACAGGTGGGCGATATACATAGAATTTATTACGACTGATTTAATATTGCTGAAACTTAGTACACGTGTTTCTTATTGACTGCTTAAAGAAATTCTGTAACCTAAAAATGACCATTATTCAGGGTAAGCGAAGCGGTCACGAATCGTTTAAATGCTCAATCAACTTTTTGAACTATAGAATTTTCAAACAAATCTTCTATAGTCAAACACTTAGGAAGCACATTTACCCCTAAAACATATAGAAATGTTTATTCAGGAATGTTGAAGAAATTTTGACGAAACATGTTTTTTCATTTGTAGAATTGCTTGCTATTAAATTGTTGAATTATTATTTAAATCTAATATAATCAGATTTATTTGTAGAAATTTCAATTGAAGAATGACTCTTTCCCTTGTGTTGAAATAAACATACTGCAATGAGAAATGACAACTAATTCGAGGTAAGTCATCGAAAGACATTTTAAAAAAGGACCAATTTGTTCCTAGTTTTAATGCCCAGATTTCCTTAAATCCATATTATATGTTATATGGAAAATTACTTTTAAAAATTTCGTATTGCTTAAGATGGCCATTATGATATTCTAATTTCAATTTAGATTGTTTATTAGTCTAATGCAATCGCGTGAGTGACGCTACAATCAGTATCACTTAGCTTAAAGGCAGCGCCATCTAGGTAGTTTCAGACCCCCTCTTGTTCAGCTAGCTGTCAGAACGCAAAACTTAAGCTTTCGTTCGGATGGCATACTACATTCATTACACTGTTATGCACCTTTAATTGATTCTGATAGTACATCTTTAATTGAGTACCAGCGCAAACATGCGCTTCTACTCAGACTGAGTGCTTTTGAATAGTATGAGGGAAAAAACATGAATAATAGAAGCTAAGTTAGCCGTCTGAAGTATGGCTATGAAAGCCGCTGTATTTTATGAGGAGGAGTAGATATGGGGAGAGAAAAAATATGAAAACAATGAAAGGTGATCGAATTATTAGAGAGTGTGTCGTTTCGAGGAATTATTTCTAATTATGGAGGTTTAAAGGGGATTTTAATTGATTTTTAGATTAAGATAAGTCTATACGGAACATAATTTAATTAAACATTGGTGGTAAACGAAGATGTCCTGCAGAAGGGGAAAAAAGAAAAAAAAATCCTTATTAATTATAAACAGCGCAATATAAAGTCCGGTATTTAAGGCGAGTACTGATATGTTAATTAAGTTTGGTTTATTTTATTAACATCCCGTTTGGTAACCATATCATTACTAATATTATTTCCAATAAAACTTGGAAACTTTTTGCATATAAAAATACATCGTATATAAAAATACAAAAAATACCAATTTTCAGGATAGAACATTTGGTGAAAGGTTTCATATTTTAAATCCCAAAATAGTCCTGATGTTTCTTTAAAACGGGACGTTAATATAACTAAACTAAACTAAACATCCATATTTTAAAATTTGAAAAGGCGTCATATACATATTTATAATTGCACTAAGTTCAAAATTTCTAAAAATAAGATATCTTTTTCTCGATGAATTTCAAAACTCTATAAAAATTTTTGATCGAATACCAAGTTTCGAGCAATCTTTTTCATTTCGAAATTATAAGGAAATAAAATTTTGAGTCTCTAATGCTAAAGTAAAATTTGGACTTCTTATTGATATCTTGAGAAATAATATGCCTTTTGACCTAAAATTTTTTTTATCTAATAGTATGAATTATTCTACATATTTTACACTTCTAATTTTGGCTTTAAAATAATCGCGATATTTTATTAAAATTGATGTCTGAATATTTTTGTAAAGCAAAACCTAAGTTACATATTTCGAAAAGGTAACATTCTTCATGTGGTATTGTTATGCATATTGGAAGCTGTTGAGATAAAGGTTGTTTATTATGAATTTTGTGTTTAAAAAATAATTTTTTAATCATTTACATTTCTGCCGAGGTGCAAAGATATGAAAAAGATATAGTAAAATGTTCTTTTTGTCATTGTACAGTGTTTTGTAAAAAGTATCATTATCTAAATCCGGTTAAGAAGTTATAGTAAAAATAAATCAAAAATTATAAATAACCGATCGTCGAACTTTAAAAGATGATAAAAAGATTTAAAATAATGAAATATTAAAGAATAATATTTGAGTAAAAATACATTTAATTTGAATCTATAGAATAAATTCAAGCGGCTTCAAATAATTTTTATTTTTTTAAAAAATTGTAATTAAAAATAATTTTTCAAAATTATGTAATTTAATGTAGGAATTTCGTCTGCGATTTCGTTTAAAATTTTGTTGACTATCCCTAAAACTG
The DNA here is from genome assembly GCA_013235015.1 of Araneus ventricosus. NCBI lineage: Eukaryota > Metazoa > Arthropoda > Arachnida > Araneae > Araneidae > Araneus > Araneus ventricosus. The sequence goes on from BGPR01004734.1 coordinate 18,084, forward strand.
CGGGGTACTTTTAGGTGTCTATAAATTTTTTGCCTCCTTACTTTTGCCACTCAATCGCCGCCACTGATCAGCCGAAACATCAGCTAATCGAAAACATTCCAGTCAGCAAATTCAAATTTGCTCAACTTGTAGTTCTACTAGTGACCGCTAATACAGTGGCGCTGCTGCAATTTCCCTGTCCCTTATAACCAGCTATCGTGACAAATCCCGCATTGCGTTGTCAGTGGTATGTGAGACTTTGCTTGTGACGGATTGTGCTGTAGTTGTTGTACCGTTCGCAATGGTGACTGAAGAACCAGCGGACAACTGAGAACAGTGCATTTGTATCAGAATTGGCTGAACTGATAAGAAGAAACCTGGCTATCAAGTATTAACGGACGATGAAATCGTTGCCAATGACATCGACGACTAATTTTACACTTCCAGTTTTTTCCGCAAAAGATAGTTTATCCGAACATCCCAGTCCCCAGTTTTTTCGGATAATCAATGCCTTATTTATATTTATACCAATAATATTGCTCAATCAATAGATTAGGAGTACCGAACCACTTGATTAGTTCTGCCATCTAGCGGCAGAACACTGCACTACCATATCCCAACAATTTAATTAAAATCACAAAAGCCATAATAAATTTCATATCAATCAACTATCTGTCACACGTTTTTAAATAACCACTCCCCTCTTTTTAGCAGTTCTATTTGTTTCGTCTCATTAAGAAAGCTATTGGGTTAGATGAAGTTTAATCATTTCCCGTCAGATTAAAGCTGAAATTCTTAGCGAGCTGCCACAGAGAATTAGAGGGGTGCATAATACTATTTACGTAACAGGTATAAGACTTTTAAAACTGTACGAAGAAGTACGAACTGTACCAAGTTTAAAGCATAAAAAAATACTTTGCTTGGAGAATAAATTAGATTGTGCTATGCATGAAAATTCCAATCGAAACCGAGAATCTCGCTGAACCGACTGGATGCCAGAGCCGGTTATTGTTTCATAAAGTGAAAGCGCAGTCTATCATTATTTCTTTTAAAGTATGACTTGTATAAATTTTCGTTTTTGTGAAATGTTTCTTTTTAATGTCTGCTTTAAACGCTATGCTGGCAACTTAAACATATTAGCTATCGTTTTATGGATTCGGACTCAAGGTTCCGAATCGATAACGGATTTATATCTCATAATTTCTTTAGTAATAATGTCTTTCTTAGTTGTCTTTTATTAGAATATAATTTTGAACCATTATTAATAGCACAGAGAAGAAGAGTTAGAGGTCTCACTCCAATAAACCCTAATGGCAACTTTTTAAAAATTGAGCGTCACATACAGTACGCCATCTATCGCGAACTAGGGAACTATGTAGAATACGTCAGCGTGACGTCACTGGGACGCAACTGGAAACGAAACCGATATTTGTCGCCAAGACAACAATGTAAACAATTATTAGAGTATTTATTGTATTTTTAACTCTTTTTTTGAACGATTATTAAATTTAAGAACATCTAATTTCTTTTGATACATTGTTAATTTGACAGCCTAAATCGTGTTATTTTAAAATAATGTTTTTTCCTCACTAAATAATAATATTAATTACACTAATAATAATATTAATTAGATAATTAATTAAATTGACAATAATTTTTAGTAATTATAATTTTTTATTAAAATTACGCTCTTTTCTGTGCTATAGATTTTGAATTTAATACTACTTTGCGAGTATTTTGAGGGAATCACGCAACGCTTTTGATTTCTATTATCAGGTATTTGGTTTGGACTTCCATGAAATTCATTTAACGTGTTGGAAAAATATATTTATGAATCATTTAATAATGAAATTTCAGTTCAGATTTCTATGTAATCAAATCTGAAATCCCAATCCTGGAGAACTCTATGTAGTCAAAGATGTTTTAATCATCATCAAGGAATATTAATACACCCTTTGCAGTTATCAGAAATCAAATGCCAATAGTTAAAATCTGTTAATAATTTCATAGATAAAACGTAATTTTTCATTGAACTCCAGCCAGTTGAATTAACTACTTTTAAATTTAAAGTTTATGTAAATATACCGTTACATTAACGTCACAGTGCTTTCGTGGCAAGGTCGGGAAAACGTCGGCGTACGACGTCAAATGTCGTAGTTCCGAATCTGACTGAAGGAGAGTCACAAACTGACCTTGATTATCCTAACTTTCTTAAGAATTTAAATTGCAGGGAATCTCTTTAAAAGCTTTTAATATAATATTCAACATTTTATTCGATTTTACTCTTTATTTTCAAACCTAATTTATCATCAGAAAAATTTTAAATAATTTAAATCTAATTCAATTCTCCCCATACGTACAAGTGTTCCATATCAAAAAGTATAAATATTCTTTTCGAAGTCCTTTAAATTACTCGCATAGAAGAAATATTATTTATTAGTAATTTTTAAACTGTCTTTCTATTTGTTGGCTATTTTAAACTTGTAAACAAACAAATCTTGGTCGCTTAAGAAGAATACCGACTCAAAATTTTCTCTTAAATAGATTTTATAAAATCTATTAATTTTATGTTACCAAGTTTCAACTACTGAAATGATTTTTGAGATTGTAATCTTGAGTTTAGAACAAAAAAAAATTATAAAATACTTTTTATTCTTATTTTACTAAGAAGTATGTCAAAGAAGGTAGTTGAGCAATTTTTAAAAATATATTGCGAATGCACATTTTTTTTTTTTTGCAAAGCATCAGATTTCTTAATTTCTTTTTGGCTAATGAGAGAGTTATTTTGATAGTAGACTATTCTAATTGATATATAATTCACACCAAAATATGTGAAGGAAGATTTAACAATTTTATATAAATGCCCATGAATTCCCATTAATGCCATACATTTCTAAAAATCGGTGTTCTGCACATCAAAAAATTTTAGTATCACATAAAGACAGTTTTCTCCTGCGAGAAAACAAGAATTAATTTCTCCAAACGTACATATTTAGAATTCTTTCAGTTCCGAAGGAAAAACTTCACAATCATTGGAAGGTCTAGCAATCAGGAGATAAGTAAATTCTTTATAGCGATAAGTATGAACCCTATGTATGAGAAATCGTGACAATTGCATTTCCCAAGACGAGCAAATGCGTACCTACCCGAACAGTACTCAGAGCAAATACCAAAATTTTCTCTTCTCCCCTAGAAGGTGATGATCATTCTATACGCAAATTTAAATATCCAATATATAAAGTTTTCAGCGAAAGATTTGAATTATGTTCCTAAAAGTAATTATATGTCGATATTTTTTCTGTTGATAAAAGATTATAGAGGCGATAAAAGCATTTAATTTGCAATATTCTATTTGAGTACCCGAGAATAATTTCATTTTTTTTAGATGTAAGTAACGAAATTATTTTTGTGAGACGATTTTAGAACGAATAAAACTTTTTTTTTTGTACTGTATAGCTTTTACTTAAAAGGATTTTAAGGAAGGAAGTATTGGTTGTCCATATAGTTAGAGCATATTTTTTTTTTTACAATGCATGAAATTTAATTTTTTTTTCTCTTTATGTTGAGTTGAAGATTATTCTACCATTTACCCAAAAGTGTAATAAGACTTAACACATTTTTCGTCAACTGTGCACCCTTGGCTTCTTCGCATTGAAATAGATTTAATAATATATGTCCACTTCAAGCCTATTCACTGACAAAAGGACGAACGAAGAAGCTCTAGTACGCGCTTCCAGAATATTTCAAGAAATTTGATGGAGTATTTTTGTAGGTGTTAATATTATGCTATTTCATAAGTAGCGTAATTTCGAATAAAAAATTTAATGTGTTTTGAAAATTATAAAGATTGCATTAACCACTTAACTGAATAGTTTTCTTTGCTATCTAATAAGATGACTCCTCCTGTTTTGGAAAGGGGCTGTCGTTTTCATTCATCTAAGAAGGAATAGGATACTTAAGATGTTTATGGATCCTACATATTTTTTGTGTCAAATTATAAAGCTAATTAATGATTCAATTTTAGTTTATAAGACTAAAATTTCGATAATTCGATGCACGAGTATTCTCGGGCTGTTAAGTTAAGCGGTTAAGTGAATTAAAAATAAACTATTGCATATTAAATTGAAAATTATAAATTAACACTTTAGAGAGGAGCACGTGGGCACCTAGGGCGTCGAAATGGGTAAATCCAACCCTGTCTGGAGAGATCGCTTCAGGGTTGGCATATGAGCCTTTCTAAGGCTAATTTTGGGAATTTCTGCTTTTTTTCAAAGTTCTTGGTCTTAAATGCCTTTTTGGCCTTAAATTCATTTTCTGGCTTTATTTTGTCTTCATTTTCGTTCATGATTTTTAGTTATAACGAATTCATCGATTTATAACTAATTCTAACTTTTTAAAAATACATTTTGATCTTAATTTTTCCAGAGACAGCTGTCTCAGTACAACAAAGTTTCTTTCCCCTTTTTGACTGTGATTGCAACGAATGTCTCTAGCATGAGGCGAAGCGAATTATTATTCCTCTCCGTTCCTGACTGAATTCATCAATAAACAGATGCTAGTCATACAAAATATTAAGTGGGTTTTTTTTGTTTTGTTGAGAAAGCGGTATTTTTCTCTTAATAGCTCATAAAGAAATTTCTTTGTAGTTCTGATATTGAATCAAATACTTGTTTAACAATTTGGAAACAAACGCTTGATGTTAAATCTAAGATATATATAACACCACTTCGTGTCCCCGTATCTAGAATCATTATGATTCTTCGTAATCGGTTTAGATGGACACGAGTTCTAAGAAATATAGAAAGCCTCCAAAAATACTATTTAGAACGAAAATAGTGCATTGATTTTGGATATTAGCTGATAATATGGAAACTACAAATAGTGCGTTTTTGAAATTTTTATCACTTTCTGAAACAATTTATTATGAATCTAAAATCAATTTTATTTATATTAATGGAATATAAATTTTTAACTGTTAGTCATCTATAATTAGTATGAAATCACTTTTCCTTAGCTATAGCCAAATTGAAAAATAATATTGCGAATTTTTGTTCATAAGAGTTAATATAATTGGGTCGGCTTTTTTTGTTTAGTATTGGCAAAAAGGAACTTTTTTAGAAAGCGGTTTATAGCTTCTAACGGTTTCTAGGCTTTAAATTTTTTTCTCACTTTAATACCGTTTTATTAATAAATTATTGTACGGGTGAAGCAAGATCTTGCTCTCTTCTCTCTCTCAATTCAGCACAATTAACATTTCGCCTAGGACTTGCAGTTTCTATTCAGAAAGGAAAAATTTCGCGGCTTCGCCGTGCAGATTGGACCTCTAAAGTTTGTTTTCATTAATCAAGTAGGGATAATTGAGCCAATTTTTAAATTTTATTTTTTTGAAATTCTTTATAATTAGGAGTTGAAGAATAGAATATTGTAGTGTAAATTTTGGTATTTTGTCTTCGAAATTAAATGAGAAGATTAGCCATTTTCGTCCATTTTTATTTCTTAATAAATATTTACTTTTTGTTTCATATTGACGCTCAATTATCCCCATGAGAGGGATACATGATCCATAATGTAGGGATGCTTGAGCCAGCTCTGAAAAAAATATTTACAAAATACAACATTATAATTTTTATTGCTTATTATTATTTCAGAAATGTTTTGCTTCATGCTTAAGATTTTAAAAAAAGTTTTTCAAAACCAGGCGTGAAAACACAATTAACAGCATGGTTATTTTTTGTGGTGATGTTTGTTGGTCGAAGAGTCGTTTCAATTTTGTTTTCATCAATGACAGTTATGTCATAATTGGGTAGCCACTTAAATTTAGAATCTGCAACACTCTTCGAGCAAATTTATGCATCTTCACAAATATTGAGAATTTGGCCAACAAATCGCTTTATGGTTTTCTTCCCTGAATATTTTACCAGTAGCCAATCATAAATAGCAGGTTTTTTATTGATAAAATCAACACCATTTTCAGTACTTTTAATTGAATAATTGTCAGAATCTAAATCAGATGTATCGTAAGAGTCCTTCATATATTTTTTCAATTTTTTAGGAAAAAGCTTTGTTTTAACTTTTGGTAGTTTAAAAGAAAATTTAAATTGTGGTCTTTGTTGCTTTTCTTTTCGTGATATTTTCACTAGCTCTTCTTCAATTTTTTTGTTTTTCGGGAGTGGAAGTCAAACTAGCTCATTTAGCTTTTTTCTTAAACCTTTTCATAATGCGAAGAAAGGCTTTTGGAGAAGGTTGCACAACCTCTGGAGAAACAGTTGTTTCACAAGTTGAGGTCCCAGGAATAGGAGAATTTGCAGACATATGACCAGAAAAAGGCAAATTAATTACAATATTCTAACGTAAGTTCACATCTTCATGGGAAGTAAAATCTGAAAATTTTCAATAGACGCACTTGATCGCTCCATACTTGACCTATCAGTGACAAATAAATTTTTTTTCCCTATATTATTATTTTTTACGAAAGCCTACTACTCAGATATATCTTAAACATAGCAAATTTTGTAAAAATAAATTACTCAAATGCTCTAAATAACAAAGTTAATGAACACTAATTTTCCAGTACGGATAGTTGAGCCATGACTCATGTATCCCCAGTCTCAATGCCACAAGTATCCCCACTACCACCATTTCTTTTTACCAAGCTATAACTAAATAAAACCTGTAGATATTTAAACTATTTTAAACTTAAAATGCACTTGAAATTATAATTATTTCAACTAGGAATACTATTACAACTTAAAAACCAAATTTGAATACAAAAAAATAAAATTCACACATCTTAATATTTATTTCAGACTGTAAAAAAAGAACTATTGTTCATGACACTTTCAAAATGGCATCAAATTACTTGATTTCTTTTTCAGATATGTAGAACTATAAATGTGTTTACATGTTGTCAACTGAAGAAAGCAAAATAAACCTGCTGTAGAGAAAAAAAGTGGTGGCTCAAGTACCCCTACTTCAATCGGTCTCCCAAATTAATAAGAAGGTTTGGCTTTATTTTGATGTGGAAGCCCTGGGCCGCATACACCTGCTGTTTGAGATATCCCTACAGGAAGAGTAGTTTGAGGTTATTTTTTGTCCGAAAGAAACAATTTCTCTTTTTGTCCAAGTTTCGGATAATCACGAACTAACAAATGTACGTTTATAAGTGTTCTGTTCTTAATATTATTATCCAAAAGGTGTCTTTTTGTATTAAATCGATGATGCTCTACGTCTTTACATTTGACTTTTCCCCCCTCTATCTTACCGGTTTCGAGATAAGAAAACTGGTACCACAGTTTGTCACTGTAAGCAGTCTCATCGCACATAACCACTTTACTATACCTAGACACCATTTACATGACTAGTCTCAGATGTTACCAAGTTAATGGGGGCGATAAGGGACTTTTATTGGGTACCCTGTATATTTTTTTCTCAGAAAACATTTTAAGATTCTTTTAGAAATTTGCCTGTTTCTTTTCTGAATTGCAATTTTAACATTTACATTTCATGATCACAAATAATCACTGTGCATTAGAATCTCAAATTAAATTGGTTAAAAACACAATTGGTGAAGCAGAAATTTTTAAGGTGATTTCAGAAGACAAAAGAAAATACTTCAAAAAATCGAAAACTGATGGTTTTACACAAATCTTGAAATATATTTGCAAAGAAAGTTTGTATTTTTAGTGATAGTCAAACGTGTGAGTTTTACATGGTATACTTATTTCTGTTTATTAATTATGGAGGAGTTTTCTCATTTGTTTATTTTGGTTTCACAGAAATTCCGTGGTGAGGGTTCACTTCTGTTTTCCAGCAACCCTCCAATTTAAGCGATTGCCAAATCCAACTGCATTCCATATCAAGCGCCAAGTTCAAATCAGTTCTTTCTTGAGAACATAAAGTGCCAAAAAGAGCGACTAAGAATAATTATGGCAACCTTTCCACAAAATCAGGCTCATACTTTAAGTAAGCATTGAGAGCTACAACAATAGGAACATGGAATTTAATCTTCTCAAAGTATTCTTGAGCCGTAACATTAGAAAACTCCACTTTAAACATTAATTAATATCTTCAAACAGAGTGTTGAAATTTTGAAGATTCCCATTGACTTATCACCAGAAGTTGATGGGTAAGGTGTAAGCCCTATTTTACCACAAAGAAACAAAACAGAAAATTCGTCCATAGATAATTCATCTAGATTAATTTAACATCGTGCTTTGATTCAATTAATCAGAACTTTCCAATACTCATGATTGCAAAGGGCTGAAAGTTAAACAAAAGTTGTGATTTTGCATAGCTAAAAAAAAAAAGTTATGTGCCAAAAGAAGAAGTCAAAAAGTGATGAATCCAAGTAATTCATGCATGATTAGTATGCTGCTCTTGGTTGAAAAAGAAATGCAAACTATTATGATTGACCAGTTTTATTTTTGTGGCATTAATACACAGAAAAGCCTTTGAAACGAAGTCATTAAATCAACAGATAAAACAGAGCACATTATGTACAACTAGCAATTTTTACAGCACAGCTTTCTTTTATATACACAACATTAAGTTCCTCCAGTTATAAATAACAGATTCACAGGTAAATAACTTAATGCTAAAACTCTGATAGGAACAGACCAAAAAATTTCGGTCAACCCGAATGATTCAATAGGCATTTCTGTTGCACCTCTTAGAAAAACAGATCAAGGAAAACACAAAAATAAATATAAAAATAAAAATGCTTGCACAATACTTTAAATATCAAAAAAAGCAAAGGTGAGAAAAATTAAGCTCAAATAACAAAAACAGAAAATAACCATCACATGTAATGCTAACAGAAGTAAGGAATTTAAAGATAAATTTATAAATATCACACTATGTTAACAGCATTGGAATGCTAATATTTTTAAGGACAATAAATAACAATCATTAACCCTTTGCAGTCCTATGCAAGGTGGACATCAGGTTTTAGTTTTTTATCAGCAAGACCTATATTGAAGTGGACTCAACAGTTTTGACTCGTGTTGATTTTAATAATAATGAAAGGTCCGCATACATGCCAACATTGGAAAGGTGGCTGTCCATAGCAGAAAGTCTACAATGGTTGCAGACATGCGTGCGCGCACACACACAGGAACAGACTTGTGCCAAAATTTTGAATTTATGAATTATTTATATATTCATCGTATTTTAAGTAATAAGATATTTCTAATTTTTAAAAAATTATCTTATCTGGATAAATAATACAATATATATATATATCACTATTATTAGAAGAATTAGAAATAATTATTTGACAGATATTTCTATTTTTTTAAAAAATGTCTTATCTGCATAAATAATACAAGAAATATATATATCACTATTATTAGAAGAATTAGAAAGAATTATATGACATTTTTCAAAAACATAAAATGTGGAAAAAAAATCTGAAACGTCATGTCATCAAAGAATGCAACTAAAATGACTGCGCGCAAGGGGGAAAAACTTGATTCCGTAGAAATTTTAATCATATCTGTAGTTCCGTAGTTTGCAGAAATTTACGATAAAATCCATAGTAACTATGGAGAATCCATAGCAGTTGGCATCTATGGGTCTGGCAATGTCTAATCAGTGGTGAAGCAAAGGTAAGTGGCGCCCGGGGCATGTTTCAATTATTTCACCCCATTATCACTAGTTTATCAATTGTAAATGTCGCCCCCTTATTATATTTCATTTAAAAAAGTGACATCAATGCATTAAAGGTTGGTATCCATGGCACCCCTAAGACTGGTGCCTGAGGAATAAATACTCTCCTTGCACCACAGTTGCTCCACCACTGTGTCTAACAGCAAACCCGCTATGCCAAAATCACTCAGGAGATGCAACTATAGAGCTCTATATAATAGTCTCTATTGCACTGTGATGTTGTAAACAACTTGTGCTTTTCTGCATGGTCATAATTGCGTACGTATGTAACAGTTTTTGTAATCACTGTTAAGTAATTATATATATTTTATTTTTTACTTTATTTTATTCCAAAAAAAAATCAGTATAGAAAATTTTTGATCTGCTTGGAAAAATTCTCCATTAAAAATATTTTAATAATGATATTTAAATAATTTTCAGTGAATTTATTAAAATGCAATAATTAATCAATTCACTGAAAACCGCTTGGACTTGCTCGAAAGCTTTTGAAAAACCTTTGGACTGAAAAGGGTTAATATAAAAAATGAAATAAGAGGAAAATAAGTTTTCCATTTGCACACAAGAAAAATCAACAAATGAATAAGCAACATTAAAAATTTTTCAAATGCACCCATACATCATAAATATTTGCATAATATGTTGTTTAAACAAAACAATTATACAGGTATCTGGACTTTCTTTTTAACAGAAACATTGCAGCATGATAGCAACAAAACAGCTAACAACAAAATTTCAACTACTACAACCTTCACTTCAATACAATGATGTTTCCAGTATCAAGAATACATTTTCTTACCTTTCTTATGCATAATGACAATTCTTTTACAAACAATTTAATTACGGTACATTACTTTTCCAAAAGTAGAGACAAAGACAGCAACACATTTTCAGGAGCACATTACATGAAGTATATAAAACATCTTCATTTACACACATACAGTATCAGATACAATTTAATAACGAAGCAGGCATGCATGACAGAAATACTTAAAAAGAAAATCTATGTACAGAGTAATTGATTTATAAATATGTTTTCTTTCCTATATTAAAGCTTTAAACAAATTCATAGGACCATCAAACTTTTTAATATAAATTACATATTTAAACAGAATCAATAAAATAAATTTAAAACTTTCTCTAACAACAAAAACATCAGAACAACTTTTGTTGCACAATTGCATTTGGCAAAAAGTATTGTTTAATGGGTATACAATAATTACTGAATTGAGCCATATATGTACAATAATGACTATAATAAATACATTTTAAGAAAAGTTATCAAACTACTACAAATCACAAATATTTTATACTTAACAAATATAATCTTTGAATTGCTCAAGTTAAAATACTTTGGAAAATATTCAATAATTCAGAAAATTTTGATTTTTAAAAATTAAAAATATAAGTAAACAAATATCAAATCACAGCATGTCTAAGTGAGGAAAATTTATCTAACATATTAAGTACTTTAAATATAGAGTTAAGTACCAGAAATATAGTATGTTCTCTCAAATACAATCATTCCACACATTTTAAATAACGCAATACAAATATTTACTCATTTTAATGAAAACAGTGTAGAAAAACAAAATTCCAGTGCTTTGTTATAATACAGTTGCTTAAAAATAACATTTCGTACTTGGCTGTTAAAACCATGCTCATATAAGTTAATAGTAGTATCTTCAGTATAAAAGAAACTTACAAACCTGAATTCTAGTTTTAAAAATATATTGAATTTATGAAAAAATATACACAAATGGGGAATAAAACACAACAACTTCTAAAAAATTAAAATAAAACACAAAACAGGGATCCCCAGTTAAACAACTTTTATACTTATTTCTTTGAAGCTATATTTAACAAACTTAAATTCATAGCATAATAAAAAAAGGGGGAAGGGGGACATGAGAAAACATTATTTACATAAAATATTATGTATTTGGAAGCATTATTTAAAAATTTCATATAAATGAAACAATACACGAAAACATCTTAAATCATAAGAGGATAATTAATTAAAAAAATTTGGAATGAAAGAATAAATACCAAACCAACCCCTCTACAATCCCCCCCCCCCCCCCCCCATGAACTGATGTCCAACCATTCTTCGGAATTTTTTTAAAAAACAATTCTAATGGTTATAACAGAATTAAAAAAAAAAAAATAAGCATAGTATGAATGAATAAAAAATTATTATACCAATATGGAAAGGCAACAATAATTAAATTAAATATTTAGCTATCAGTTGGAGAAGTTAGTTAGTCATTACAAATACCTTGCATTTCATGCCTTTTTTTGAAAATAATTTTGACAGGATAATTTAAATGAAGAATTTAACTTAAATAGCAGAGATATTTTAAAGACATTTAAAAAAAGGGTGGAATGGGGGTAACACAGATAACAGAAAAATAATAAAGACATGGCAACCTAATTAAAACAATTGCACTTATTTCTAAAGGTAACAATTTAAATGATAGCAAAAAGAGAGAAAAAATAACTGTACATTTTTACTCATTAATAACTATGTTAAAATTCTATCAATTACACAAGCCACTTGTGTTAAAGTGACTTTTTTTTATCTAACAAGTTACTTATACTAAACAAATTAATGCCTTTGCACAGATAGTCAACAGTTTTAAAGAAAAATATAATTTTCTCAGTGCTACAAAGAAAATCTACATTTGACTCCAATATACGAAAGATAAAATTACAATGGCTATTCCTTTACTTCGTGAAAACCACGGATAAAATCTAATTATCTTACACTTTAAACCTCAAAGCAAACTATAATGCTTAAATACACTAATTTACAATCCCAAAGCACACATATTGAACAGAGGTGATTGTGGCTCCGTTTCAACAACCTTGGAAACTATTGTTGAATGACAATCAAACCTACAGTAAAACCCCGGTTAACTGAAACCTGGGTTATTCGAAATGCCTCTGAAATTGCAAATCCATAAAACACATACTGCACTGCACAGGAATAATCGCAAACCCAAGAGCGCGCTGGGTTATGGCTAGCCGAATCAAAAATGTAATTTTAACTTTAATAAAGACCGTAAGTGTAGCCTACAAAGAGAGTTTTGAATTCATTTTACACCCAAAATGTTTCAGAATTACATACTGTAGTCAGATACAAAATAGTAATAGATGATCATGGCTTAACTGAAAAGGCTCTCTCCCCCCTTTAGTTTGGTTAATTGGGGTTGTACTGTAATTTCAAATAATTTAGTAATATTCAGTAATTATGCAGACACAAATATTTTCAAAATTATGTTACATTCACGTCCCATAGCTTCTAAAACTTATTAGATAGTTCTTCACAAACTCTTAACTCAGGAATTTTGACCTGTGCAACTGTTTTATATATCTTTTTCCATGCTTATTTATTCATACTTTATTCTTACAATTTTTTAAAAATTCTTATTTGTTCCTTCTTATTGCAAATTTCTTATTGTAAATATTATTTTGTATCCTATATTAATTTAAGTTTAGTTTTAGTTGTTACCCTCAATTTAGATTTTTTTTTAAAATTTTGTCAGTATTTTTCTTAATTTCTCTGAATGTTGGCATGCATGTTGTATGATATATACACAATCTTGAGTAGGTAGGTTAAGCCGGTGAGGGTTAAATAAATCTTTACATCATGTTTTGAAGCAACATTAGAGCTATTTTTGGACACAAATATTTTAAAACTTCATAAGGGAAACAAAACGGATGTATATTTAAAAATTCATTGAAAAACAATTTATATCTTACACATCATTTCACAAAGTTATTCACTTTTTTTCTGCTAATCAACTGTTTAATGATGGGTCAAGCGATCTGATGCTTATCATTTAATGGCAAAGAAAGCCATTTTGTGGTTAAAGGGTTAACAAATAATAGCCAAGTTTAATTTGGTTTTCTTTAGGGGTGGAGATCGTGAAAGGATACAATATTTTTATTTATAAATTGACAACGCCATGCACCACCTGTGGCTCAGACTTGAATGAACCAATGGACAATACCACAAATGACCAAAGTGTAGTTCGTTAGATTCGTTTATGGTCTGTTCACAATTTTGTTGATTGTCATCTCATAGCAAATCATCGACCAGCATCAGCAAACTGTAAACAAAAACCAGCAGATGGAATTATCAGAAGCTTCTAAACTTTGATTGCTAATAGAATTACAATCTTTTTGGTTTGCTTATCCAAAGTGAACTGCATGACAGCTAATCAGTTATAATGGGAATGAAAGCAAAACAGAAATGATTATAGTTGAAATAAGTCTTCATATTGCATATTAGTTCAATGTTGCCTGATACAGAAAGGGCTCTAAGTGTTGCAACCTAATGGCAAGAAATGCAAATTTCAGAATGTGTTTATCTTTCTTTGGTGAAAATTGAAAGTTCAGTTTGATCATCAAAGCATTTTGATGAAGATATTTCCTTTTCAATTAACCTTTCAAGTAAGCAGTTAGAACTTGAGGTATGTATATTAATATTGTTTAGCAACGAATTCGGAAATCCTCCGCGTTTTTGCGCATCCGCCGGGAGGAGTTATTTTCGTCAAAATAGGGGGAAAGTGAAGAATGAAGGGTAATGTTTACATTTTATTGAGCGTGATCTAACAAAGAACTCCGAAAATGCGCTAATATGACTCATTGCCTGACACCCCTTTCCGGTGTAAAATCATCCAAAGGTAGTCTCGGAATCCGTTGCTGAACAGTAGGTAGTGAACACAGGTGTGTGTTTGTTGAAGATGAAAAACTGCTACCAGAAAGAGAATGGTTCATGGGATGTAAAAATTTTTGGTAAGTTGTCCAATAATTTAATAAATTTTCTCTAAAGTCTTTACTCATGAGACTCTGATAGACATTTTTTGACTCCAAAACTTTGCCTGTATTTAGTTTAATAAGAAAAAGCAGCATTTCACAGTTTGTGCAACAACTAGGCTGTCAGTGTTCAACATTCTACATTCTAACAAAATATCACCCATATAATTAATCTCTGAATAATACATATGTTTTAAGATGAAATTTGAAAAAGACAATCAGTCTATATTTCACAAATCTGGATTTGACAAAGCAAAAACTTCAAAATTTAGGCTGTATTAGAACCACGATCACCTCTGAATCAAAGTATCAAATTCGTACACAAAATCTGTGGAGAATGCCTATGCAAGTAACATGTACCTACAAATCAGTATCAAGCAGTGGACTGACACCAACATGCTAACGTCATTTACTTTGCTACATTAGTCACAAAGATGAGTTAGTTTTGTCTATTTAAAACTAAACACAGAAATTCTGGGGATCCCAACATGAACATTGAGGTCATTATTTCTAAAATGGACTGAGCATTCTTTATAATAAGACGGAATATTGCAGCACGCTCTTTGCTCATCAGTCACTCGACAGATTTGCTGACATAACGACTTGAGCAGAACTAGCCATGCTATTTTCAGAAATCGAAATATATGTAATGTTATGGCATTTTGTGAAAGTTTGGACTGTTATCACAGGATGGGAAAGTAAGTAAAAATACATGCAATATCCACATGCCACATGAAATATAAAGGTTGTTTGAAGTAGAGTTCACACTGTATGATGTACATGCTTGAGATGAAGTTCCATAGACACAACAAAATTATCTCTTGGAAATTTTCGCTAATTTCACCAAATTAAAAATACGATATCAACAAGAAACATTTAATAGATTTTCAAAACATTTATAAAGTTAAAAAAAGTAATAAATTTCATGGCATTAAAAAAATACAGGGTGTTCTAGAATTATTGGCTACATTAGAAAATTATGTAGATTAACTACATGCAGTGGTAAGTCAAGTGCAGGGCTCAGAGTTCAAGTGAACAAAGTCCCTGTTTTCCCCATTTTGCACCAACACTGTCATGGAATGTAGAAATGTTATATTTCCTGTGTAATAACGATTCAAGTCCATTGTTCAATTTCTATCCACCAGGCAGCAAGAACTATTAGAATCCCACAGTTATTTTTAAATGCAGCGAATTAACTTTGAGAGGTTTTCTTGGAAATAAAACTCATGGACTTAGTTCAATTATTTAAATTAAATCTGAGCCCTCCAAGTATTAATAACAGGCTTTCTAAACTTTCATCTTATGTAGAGAAGTTATTTCCAGCATCCAATATATGGCCTTAGATGTGCTTATGTGAAGATTACACATGGAATTTGATTTAATTTGCTTAAAATGAGAGCTTGAACACAGAGATTTTTAATCTCCAAACACTGATGAAAGGTAAGGTGAATTTCACAAAGGAAAAAATGTGCCGTCGTCGCCATTTTAAACTCGTTTGGAGTTTTAAATGTGAGATTAAGTGAAAGATCGTGTCCGTCAAACTTTGAATTTGGAGGAATGAAGCAGCATATAATAGTTATGAATTCCGAAACTCTTCAGATACTTGTCAATATGTGGAATGAAATCAATTATTACTTAGATACACTATGTGGAAACCAAGGACCTCACATAGAATTTTATTGACTTTTGTAGATAAAAATAAAATACATGAACTAACTTATAATCTATTTTCCTAAAATTTTTACATAATTTTTCAATAAGCCCTATAATTAATTCTCAGACACCCTGTACAAGAAGTAATTTAAATAAATTTTTTAAAAATTAAAAAATGAGGAAATCTAAATTGGGGGAGATCATTAAAACAGAAAAACCATTAAAATTTCTCTTAGCAAAAGCAACTACATAAATTTCATCATTATGAAATTTATAAAGGTGTTCCAAAGCAATACTTAAAATTATATCGAAAATTAATTTAAAACTATTCTAAAAAAGTTAAAACAAATTTTTAACATTACAAGGAAAAGAAAGTAAATGACTAAACTTCAATAATAATTAGTTAAAACGATAAATTTTCCAAGTAGAAAATGCAAGTAAATTCAAAATAAATCTATTAACATATGACAAATTCAAAAATAGATTGTGGTAAAGACTGAATTTATACATTAAAATAGCAAAAAAGAGAAAATATTTAATAAAATTGCACAATTTTAAAATAAAATTAATAAATAGCTAATTCATTAATTTTATAGGCCTCTTTAATCATTGACTATAAATTTAAACATAAAGCAGGAATCTAACTTCATTGCAATTGTTTAAATTTTTCAGATTCAAACCAATAACATATCCGAGTATGAGGCTTCACCATATAATATTTAACACAAAAGGGTAAAACACCATCAAGATCCAAATGAAGAGTGGGCCTGTTGAAAATATTCTATGCGAAGCAGATCGCTATTGACTAGGAGACTGGCTTCATGATGATGTCAAAGAGAAGGTTACTTTAAGCGCTGAGTCACATTGGCAAGAGCAACTGCAAATGCTTGGAGGGCGCAAAATGGATATTGAAAGTCGAGAGTATAAGCATTGCCATCAATCCTACCAAACTGCATAACCTGCAAAAAAAATTCAGCATTGAGACACAAATATATAAACATATAATGAAACTGTAAGTGTTTTTCAAGTGAAACTTGGACAAAAACTTTTGATGCTGTGAATATTTGTCATGCGACCATGAGATGGCAACATGATGAAACTGTGAATTTCCAGAGACAATTTTGTTACATACAGCAACCATTTTCAACAGCAGAGGTGTGTGATGGAAATGTCCAAGCAAAGTGCATTGTGGCCTTATTCAATTTTTACGCAAAGAAGGTATGACAGCAAGTGAAATTTGTCATCAAATGACAGACCCATATGAGGAAGACGGCCATAAATGAAGCACTGTGTTCAAGTGGTGTGGCCAGTTTTAGAATGGCCAACAAAGTACAGTGGACCTTTCCCACCCCAAACAAGAGCCCATAATCACATGTGCCAAAACAATTTCTCGTCTTTCTGCTGGGAGGTGTTGGATCACTGCTTTATAGTATGGATTTATCGCTTTGTGATTGCCATTTGTTAAGTCCATTAAAGAAGGCCCTGAAAGGTCAGTGCTTCACATGTAATCGAGCAGTTTGTGATGCTGTTAAAGAGTGGTTCCATCATTAGTTTTGTTCTTTTTCACGGAAGGTATCGAAAAACTTGCACCACAATGGGACTTCTCCAAACAATGGGGGTGATTATCTGTAGACTCTCTTAAAGCCTCATTGCCTTGCTTCTCGATTGATGTAGTGATCATTTCCCAATAATGTCAATTTTTCAGACACCAATCTATGTTTTACTTGAACGACCTTTATATATTCAGGATGAGATACATTTAATAATTCAAAGTTGGATGAAACAATAAACATACTAGGAGAGACAAAATGTAGGATCTCAAGGAAAAAAAATACTGCATCTCCTATTAAAATTGTTATTAATAAACATATAATTAATAATAAAGATTTAGCTTACTACTGCTATTCTTCTTGGTGTTTCCTGAAAATAAATTCCTTATCTCTAAAATTATTTGCTAATCATGTGTACAACACATCCAATAGCAACTGATCATAATCAAGGTGTAACAGTATGAGGCTCCAGAGACTAAACTAATTTCAGGATTCGAACAGTGGTATATAATTTATGACTACATGTAATTCTCATTCCAGCAACAAAAATGTGTACAAACTTTAAAGTCAGCAAAATATGTTAAAATTATCCATAAATTTAAAATCAGAAGATAAAAATTGTATTTTAATGCTTATTATAAAGTAAAAATACTAATAAAAAATAACAATATGAATCTGGGATTATTTATTACAAGAATGAAACAACTATCTCCCAAAACAAAACTATTTAAAAATATGTAAAAAGTTAAAGACCATAAAAAAAATCAAAAACAATTATTTTAATATTTTCTAGAAACATCACTAACTTAGATGACTTCAGATATCCCCCGTTTTATAAATAATTTAAATTTTTGATATAATTCAGGATTAGTTTTGTACAATTCATCTTCAATCCCATAGATGGATCATCTTTGTTGGTAGATCTAACATTGCTTTGAAAGAAGAGTAGTAACAGGCAGAAGATTATCAGTAATAAATCCTATATATATCTCTGAATTCATTTCCCCAGAAAACAGGGACCCTAATGCCATTAAATGAAAAACAGATCTTTGGTAATAACAGATCCACAACCTAATTAACATTCTGAGGGATAGATATATATCTCTTTTCAAATCATTCGAAAAATATTCCCAGTCAACAGATCTATCCAAATTTAATTTTTCACCAGAGAAAACAACCTGCAACCATTGTTCGACCTTTGCCATCACATGCTTAGGAATTTCCAAAAGCTCCATTTTGTGTTTGGTCAATAAAAGAAGGTTACACAGCCTAGCTTTGTATTGGAAATTTCCAGATCAAGTAATTCTATTGCAGATGGTTTTCTTACAAATGCTTAAACCAATCATTTCTATAATTTTTCAACTCAAGAACTTTTTAGCTGATGTTAATTTCAAAACTCTCCTATCTCTTAAGAAGACCTGTGGTCTACCTCCAGTATCCCCCCACCCACCCACATTTCATCTTTTAACGTCAAATAGCTGATTTAAATATTTTAAACCTTATCTCTTCTGCAACATACCAAATACTCAATTCTGATAAGCAAAAAGCTAGAATCTGTCATTTATTTTTTAAGTACAATTAGTTTACCTGCTTTTAGAATTTTCATAGTTAAATAACAAAGGTACCAGTAGAAAACACCAAAAAATTTACCAAACTTCAATAGTGTTAAAAGTCTTATATCTATAATAGATACAAGTATCATTACTTTGCAGTGAATTGGTTTTAAGTTTTTATGCAAACCAATTTTTCTTTTCAGAAATAATTTATTTTCAAAATAAAATGCTCCCAGATACACTTAGTCCAATTTTTCATTAATAGCATTTGAACTTTATGAAAAGCTAAAATTCAATTTCCTCTTCTGATCTTTATTAGTTAAGCACTAGTGTTTTTACACACACTGTAACTTTCTTTTAAGCAAATATGCATTTGTGTGTGAGTTGGGGGTGGGGGGGACAAAACATATTCTTGAGTAGAGCCCATAATTTTATTGGTAAATGGATTTGCAGAAATCAAGTTTTTACAGTAAAATGAGGAGGTCATTTTGAAAATAATTTTAATTTAAAGTTTGGCTTTTCGTTTGCATGAGTGTTATATTCTATGACTAATAAAACGTCTTGATTAACCTTTACTAAGGCTGTAGGAAGTATACTTCCCGCCAAACTTGTCCATTTTTAAGATTAGCGTAAGTTCTCGCTCTACATTTTGATGAAACAAAAACATAGGCGTTCCAATTTCTTATCTCACACTATAATGAAGTATCTTGACTTGGTAATTAATTATTAAAATTAACTAATAAAAAGTAATATAATCCAATAAGCTAAATGAATTTCTTTTCTTAAATTAATCTCAATCCAAAGTTATTTTATTATACCACTACTACAAAAAAATGGCCCTTTAAAGGGTTAACAGTTTTGTACTTTTAGCCAAAAGCAGTCACACAGCTCATGAAAAAAACTCTGAACAAATTGTATTTCTTGATTAAAGTTGAACTTCTTGGTTATGTTTGAAACTGCTTTACTGTATAAGCCAAAAATATATACCTAGGAACAGAGAAGTTTCAGATATCATGTTTTATAAAATTTTTTTTCAAAAATCATAATAGCTTACCTGTCTGCCATGAAATTCAATCTGAAAATTTTTTGCTGATTCCTGCGTTACTCGCCCACCAAAATCCAACTGATAGACTTGGCTGATGTCATTCCAGAGAGGAGCTTTGTTGTGAAGGACGAACTCTCGATAAGGAGGCAGATTGCTATTGGCCGGAACACAGTCAGAAACCGTCCTTCCTCGTTTTTTCAGCTGAAATGCATATTTTATATATAACGATAGGAACAATGTTGGATGTTCAGAGACATTATGAATAAAATGCATCGTTACAAAAACAGTAACTTGGTTCAATGGAAGATCAGACATGGCACTTGAAAAGATAGAAGCCTACTTTTAAGGCTTTAAATAGTTTTTATAAGTGATACAATCTATGAACAAAGATGAGGCAGCACGTATATATCACTGGTAAAGTGTTAAGGCAGAAAAGAGAGCTTTGGCAATGCATCAAAATCTTTTATTAACACAGAAAAGGAATTCCCTGGAAAAGAGCTTTGCAATGTGAATGGGACACAGTAGATCAATGCCAGATAGTTAAAATTATTGTGATCAGATTTTGAGAGGTGGGGGAAGAGCAAAAGCCTACGAGACTAAGAAGTTAAAGTAAAAATGTTTTTTATCTTGAATTTAAGTACAGAGTAACAGAATTAATTTTAAAAATGCAGAAAAAAATTTATTACACATATAGAAATATGATAGTGTGCATAGTCAAATATGAAGATTCTGCCTCAGATGTAGGAAATAACACCTAATGAAAATAATAAGCAACACCAGGGTTGAATTATCAAAAGCTTAGGAATCTCAAAACTCTGAGGACCCACAATGCTCTATGTTTTTTTTTTTCCCTGAAGAATTTTCAATGAAATTTAATTTACAAGAACTATGTACTATTTATTCAAATTAAAACCAAGTATTGCTTAAAGGTCCAGATTTCCCATAAGGCTAATCTAGGCCATAGCCTGGGAGCAGTGACGGGGGCACTTATATAGAAGAAATAACAACCCAATATATACAAATTTTTCAGTCTTATTTTCAAAAGGCCACATAAAATGGTGATTTTTTAAGTTACATCCATTACAATAAATATATTGAGGGATACATTTTTTGTTTCGTGTGGATCTTATTGTTTCTTGCCCTTGCACTTCTTTGCATTGAAAGAGACACACACAAATGGACAAATAGATACACAGACATAATTTAAAATATGGATATTTTCGTTTGAGTGTGGTCTGAAACATGGAGATTTGTCCAAATCTTCAGTTCGAAATTTTTTTATGATTAAAATATTTTCATGTGTACAAGAAAATAAAAATAATTAGAAGATAAACATTCTTTTTGACAGACAGTTTAACTTTTGTAATAGATATCAAATTGTTTTGAAAACTTAATACAAGGTGTAAATACATCATAATGAAAAAATGTACTTCAGCAAATAATGAAAGTTTGAATTAAAGAAAAAACATTTTTTGAAAACATAGTTAATATTGGATACAAGAATTTGAGAATAAAATTCAACAAACTAAAATCTGAACTATTTGCCAAAACATTAGCACAGAAATTTTACTTCATAATTTTGTATAATTCTTTATTTGATTTAAGTGAACTGACAAGTAATAAAAGTGGTACATTCTAGAAATCAGCAGAGGCTGAATTCAAACTCATATAAAAACTATATTAATGATATCTAACAATAAATTAGTATATAATTTGGATTTAAAGAATTAAAACGTGCATACATACATGTATTTTTGTTATAATTAAACATTCACTTTTCAGAAATAATTTTTTTTTGAAAAGATGTAAAAATTAGTATAAAACATATGAAATTTTTTAATAAACAGGGGATGTATAATTTTATATAAATAAAGGCCATCCCCTATTAATGCCAGAACGACGGCATCTATGGCCATGAAAATAGTGTCTAGGTATAGTAAAATGTTTATGCGATGAGACTACTTACAATACCACCTGGTGGCAAACTCTGGAGTTTAGCATTCCTATCTCAAAAATGGTACAAAATATCAATTACAAAGTTGTAGAGCATTATCGATTTAGTACAAAAAGATGCCTTGTATATATTAATACCAAAAATGCAAAGCTTAAAATGCACATATTATTGTTTGTGGTTTCCGAAATTGTGACGACAATAAAAAAAATAAATAAAATAAAATAAAAAAAAACCCGGGTTGAAAAAATAGTTATTACAAGATACCTTTATTTTCAGTATTCAAAGTTCTCTCTGTTGTTTGAATTTCACTTTGCACACATTTTTTAACATACGGTTGGTACGTTAGCACAAGCAACAGTAATACGTCATGGAAAGTCCTTCAATGCTGGCAAGAAGGTCGCATACACCTGTTGGAGGATTCCCACAGGAAAAAGTATAATGGATTGTTTTTGTCCAAAAACAGCATTTTCCCCCTTTGTCCATGTCTTGCGACATCATAATTTCAGAAAATCTGAACAAACAAATGTGCATTTTAAGTGTTTTGTTCTTCGTATTAATGTGCACAAGGTATCTTTTTTGTCCTAAATTGTTAATGTTCTACAACTTTGTGATCGATAGTTTCCCTTTATTTTGTACCATTTTCGAGATAGGAACGCTAACTCTGGAGTTTACCACCAGGTGGCACTGTTAGTACTCTCATTGCATAGCACATAGACATTTTACTGCACCTAGAGACTACTTTATGATTATAGCTGTCATCATTCTGAAGTTAAGAGGGGGGGGGGGCTTATTTAAGTGGGAACCCTGCATTTGAATCCAGAAATTCTTTATGTAATAAAAGGAGGTGTAATTTGCAAATCAATATAAACTTAACATATAAGAAAACATACCGAAATTCTACACTTCTATTATTCCAATAGTCATACTTTATAGACAGCATAAAATTAATACTGAATTATATCGATTATTTTGACATATAAAATAACAATAAACAGTAAACATAACTGAAATTTCAAGATAAACTATTTTTTAAGAATGAAAAATACAAATTTAATATAAAAAAAGTCAACAAACCTTCCTTCGAATGTAGGCCTTCTGAAAACTTTCCAGATCTTTAAAATTTTCCCCTGGCACATCATCACCACTAAAGGCCCCATCTTCATCTGAGCTGTCAACTAGCTTTTGACGGCGCATTTTCCTCAACAGAAGTGGGCTGTATAATATACCTCGCCGCTGAGTCTTCTTGCGAGTCACAACAGGGGAAGAGGGTATACTCAGACTCACCGTAGCTGAAGAGTCTGACATTTCACTTGTATCCTCTCCCGCTAGTGGATAGCTGGCACGATGTTCCTGCAGAAAGGACGATGCTGACAAGTCAGGGATATCACTTGGCACATTACTTCTACGTCGGACGGGACTGGAGTTTTCAGATTTTGCAAAGATCTGTTCAATGTTCTTCTTGCTGTTCATTTTTTTAAGATATTTAATAGCTTGGGAAATGTTATTCACATCCTCACAGCTGTGAAATTCTTTCTTCAGAGTACTTTTTAGAACAAGAGCAGTGGAGACTTCAGATGACTTAGAGGTGACAGGTTTCTTGACTATGGGACATGAACAACCTAAATCATAGAACCCTTCTTCCCCAGCTGAAACTCCATTCGTTTCACAAGACTGAATATCACAAGGTTTTTCTCCCTCACTGCAATCATGACAGTGCATCTTTCCACAGGGTGGATTAGGCTTTAAAGTCAATCGCCTGCAAGAATCTTTCAATGAAGAACCACTTTGTTCACGGACGTTAGTAAATTCAGCTGCATGCTGCAACTGATTGGCGCTATGACTTCTATTTACATAGAATGAGGAACTTTGACTGCTTGGAAATGAGATCTTCTCACAACATGGCGTCTCTGGGTCATCAATGAATTTCATGTCAGCAGTTTTTCTAGAAACAGAATTTAAAAGACCATCCTGGTCAGCAGAACATGCTCCGATTGTTGAAGAAGCATCATTGCTCTCAGAAGAACTCTGTAGTGGCAATGATGATGGTAAAGTACAAAATGGTTTCTGAGTATTACATGGATTAGAATTAATTTCAACAATTCTTCGTGTAGTCAATGGTGATTGAAGACTACTTCGGTAGGATTTATCTAGAATTAAGCCCCCAACAGGAGATGTACTGGGGACAACATTCACAAAAGGTGAAACTGTTTTTCCATCAACAGAATTGCTAGAGTTGGATTGTGAAGAAAGATTGGAATTTTCATTTTCTGAGAGGCTGTTTTGGGCTGATGCATCTTTTGAAGAATCACTACTGGCAGCAGTGAAATCTTCACTTAAATCCAAATCAAGATAGCTTTCCCCAACTGACGCATTATCTTTGGTATGAGCAATATTGGTAGAACACTTTGATTCAAGACTTTTCCCTAAGTTCTTATTGAGAAACGTGAGACCTGAGCCATTTGAGCTGGATGGAATGTTGTACTTCATAACATTTGGCGGTAAGTCTGGGACACAAGAAAGACTAGTCTGTGTGGCTACAGAAACTACACTATTGTTTTCTGTTGCTCGCTGAAGACTGATGACATGCATGCCCTTATCTCCGGATATTTCAAATGTGAGGAATTCTTCATTAGGGATGAAGTTCACATAGTCCCCATTACCATGTGCACCATGCTGGTCTTGGTTCATATGGCAACGAAAAGTAGGGTTTCTTTGTTGTTTTTTGGGTGTCATTGGAGCAATCGGTATTGTGTCTTCATAAGAGGCATCTAAAAATAAAATGTTTTAAAAATATGCTTGCCAATTAAATTTAATACAAATTATAGGCTAGAATAATCCATAAAATATATTCACTCCTGATAGCGCAATAGCTTCATGCAAAAGATTTTAAATGAAACATAAAAAAACAGCAGTGTTAAAATTTATTTGATTGAGACCGATTAACTGACATCTTAACAAAAACATCATGTATACTGTTCTTATACATTATTATAAATTTCTGTAGAGGAAAAAAAAGAATAGCATTCATCACTGTAGACTACAATGTTTAAAAAAGCATTTATAATAAGAACATAGTTCACTTCAGCATCAGTTATAATTTACACTGTCCATTTTTCAATTGTATTTGATGTTATACAGTTATCTCTGTCTTACTGCTTTTTTGAGACATAATCTTGATCTTATTGAGGCATAGTGGCATGCTGTAAAATAAATTAAGCCAAAATACATACTTGCCACACAATGATTGATAGAAATTTTAATCATAAACTATAGGGTCTCAATTTTTCAAACTCAGATCCATAACATAGTTTCTTTCTCACTACTTCAAAAGTATTTGCGGTGTTAATTTTGCATAAGTCTAAAATTCTTTTTTAGACTTATGCAAATCAAGTTTCGCTATAAATAAGAGAGTTAAAGCTTAGCAGCTGCTCATTCTCGTTCGCTTCTTGCTATTTTTTAGCTCTTGCTAGGCAGAGACTTGTAATCATATGCTATTAGGTAATAGACTATTTTTAGGTTGATTCTAAATTTTATTGGACTTAGGAGAAATTACTCTAAATGCTGCAAAGCGTATCAGTTATTATTATTAAATATTTTTAAGTTTAACTTTACTCAAGCTGACTTTAATGATATTTAACATTGATGATTGCATGCAGAATTAAAAAGATACAAAATAATAGTTGGAAACATCAACAAGATATGAAGGAAAAAAAAAAAAGACTAAGATAATGATTGGTATTTCTTTTAACTACTTTATGAAATTAGTTTTAAGCAAAAGATCCAAATAAAATTCAGTCAGGCAATTATTTCCTTGCTAGGCATCTAATTCTCTGTTTTCTTTATTAATCAAGGAAAATTCACACAGAATTTATGCCAATAAAAAAGAGAGGAACAAGCATAATGAATTAGCTGACCTAGTTCTTTATTTTATTTTTTGCATTAAATAAAGTACAAGTCAAATGTTTTTTGTTAATATACAACAGAAAGCAATATTAACCCTCCATCAGTCACAATATGTAATAGATATGCATGTAGTCTGCATCTATTAGGAATTTTTAACACATTACATTTTGAATTTTTCTTACAGGACACTCATTTACATTCTCATTAGGACTAATTATTATAAAGGAAAAATTATCAAAATTGGATGAACATATCATAGAACGGGTTTTACATTTATGAGATACATTGCAATAATTTAAGGAGGAAAATTATTGCTACTAATGGAGGGTTAAAGTATAATCTACTAGGTGTAAGTTTGCACATTTTAGCTTTAAAAAGTAATGCTATTGATGATGGATTGCTGAATTTAAACTACAGATGATTATAAACTGGGGAAGCACATTATGCAAACACTTGCACTTTACGTATTTCACTCGCATATCAATTCATTTTTGGAGTTTGAAAGTTAATAAACTTTGATTTAATTCATCAAAATTCAATTTCACTTATTTTACTCAGTGCTTTAAAAGTGTTTCCCACATTATCTTGCTATATTGGTGAATTCCTTTGCAAATTGGATACAAGTAAAAGACACATAATAAAAATTATTTAGATGTCTTGCCGATAATCAATTAATAGTAAATAATGACTATTAAAAATGCTGCTTATCGTATAAGACTATTTTGATCATATATTTCGAGCACAGGCTTATTAACTTAAATGGATCTTCATTTTAGTCTCTTATCTCTACTAATAACAAAGGAGACAGTATGTGTCTGTCCTACAGAGCAGAGAAGAACTACAAAATTTGGCACAAACATACTTTGGAAGGTGGAAATGTGCACCTCGGAGCCCTTCTTTTAAAAGTTTAATTAATTAAAAATTAAGCAAAATTTTGCGTTTTTCCTTAATAACTTCCAAAAATATTACAGCATAAAAATCATTTTTATGCCATCTGAAAGTACACAAAATTACCTTTTCAATGATATCAATTAAGTTGCCATACAATTTTTTCTCTAATTTTAATAAATTTAAAAAAAATATTTGCTGGCATAATTTAAAACAATACTTTTCATTGTTGTTGAAACAAATATTTAATTGCATATTTATCTTTTATTGTTGTAATCTGAGACAATATCCTAATACATTTTGCTTTCATATTTTATTTCATTAAATTTTTTTAGAAATCTTTAAACCAAGCTCTCCGAGATATTGCTTTGCTTACATTAAGAAATATATCCAGTAAGCTGAATGGTTATGGTTGCTATGTTTTCAATCTTTTAATTCAGCTAAATACCACTGGCCATAAAATGTGCTGCATCATTTTAATGTTGAAAATCAAATGCAAATCTTACAAAAGGAATAAGAAAGTGAAGACAGTGTCGACAACATAGAATTAAATCAGGGTTGTCGATTTTTTTGATTTTTTTCAAAAAAATCGATTTATTTGATTTAAATCGGATTTTTTTGATTTAAATCAAGATTTTTTTGATTTTAATGATTTTTTTTTAAAACTACATATATATATTAGACAATGAGCCCTACAGTCATAGAATTATA
Organism: Araneus ventricosus; assembly: GCA_013235015.1. Classification (NCBI taxonomy): domain Eukaryota; kingdom Metazoa; phylum Arthropoda; class Arachnida; order Araneae; family Araneidae; genus Araneus; species Araneus ventricosus. Next base: position 45,807 of record BGPR01004734.1, read on the forward strand.
TATATATATATAACAACATACCAGTCATTAAGCTGTACTTTCTTTTAAAAAAAAGAAATTCAAAAAATTTAATTCAAAAATGTAACAACTATTTAAAAAATATTTGTACACTAAAATATAAAAATAATATACTTTTGAAATATAAGACAACTTTATTAAGGAAAAATATAATAAAAATTGTCATTTCTTGACTATAGATATATTATTGTATGTTAGAATATTGGAGAATTTTACACTCAGCTGTTCATTTGTTTCATTACAAACACAAGTTTTGAAGCTTTCTCTAATCCTAATTTGTTTCACCCAAAACATTAAATAAAAATTTTTAAGTTCAGGTTTCGAGGTGCATTGAGTCACCATCAGGACTACCTGTGTGCCAAATTTCATGACTGTAAGTGTGATAGATTCGTCTGGACATTGTGCACACGCTCACAAACATTGCCTTTTATAAGTATAGATCATAGTTTAAATTGCACTATGTAGATGTTAGTATTTTTTTTGGAGCATTTATATGCATTACTTAATTATCTTACATTTGAACATTATTGCAATATAAAAACTTTGTTGTCTCCAACACTATTTAGTTTTCTCCAGTATTGAAATGAAACTCACTGCATTTTACTATGTTCTTTCTTTGTGAAGATGATCCTTTCACAATATTTATTTTATTTTATAAAAAAGGAGCATCTCATCTTCATCTCATTGAAGTTTTAATTTATAATTTTTTACTTTGCATTTTATTGTGTTGCTCATTAGAGATTTTTTTAACCCTTTGCGGCGAAGTGTGCCAGTTAATGGCACACCTAATTTCACTCGCTTCTCAACCATTAAATTCAACTATAAATGGAAAATAATAGGTTTAGGATAGGGCTAATAGTACTCCTTTTAGAATGTATATAGCAGTCTTATGAAATTTTGTTTCAAAATAGGAATTATTAGAGATAAAGTTTGGGAAAATTCCTTGGCTCGGAGATAAGAAATTTTTCAGTTCTGGATGTTAAACAATTTTAGCAAAGTAACTCGAAAATTTTGCTCCAATATTCTTGAAGTTTTAATTTATAATTTTCTATAAGATTCAACAATAATTTTTGAGTGTTTCAAGGTGGCTGTATCTAAGGGGGTTCTCATGGGGGGAGTGACCCGAAATTGGGACGATCCCCCCTCGGAATGAAGTATGTTCTTTTTAAAACTTTTTTTGTAGATTCTATGCCTAGACAATAAACTAAACCCATTCATGATGTTTTCTCATCATATTTCCAAAAAATTATAGCCTTTCGCCGCAAAGGGTTAAAATCTAATTTGCTTGTGTTCTCAAAAATAAAGATATGGAAAGTACTCTAGTTACATCAATTCAATAAAATATTTTTTATGTTCTATATATTCTTTCTTTAAATATGCATTTAAAAATACTTTAAAATCACTATTTAAGATACATGAACAATTTTATTTCATTAAAGCAATTTAACTTGATATTTAAAATAAAGTGATTTAAATCAGTGATTTTTTTTAAAAAAATCAGTTGATTTAAATCGCGATTTAAATCAGTGATTTTAATCAACTGATTTAAATCACCGCAACCCTGAATTAAATATTACAAGATATGGTCAATTATTTGACTCCATTAGGAACAGTTATGAAGACAATGAACAGAAAAAGTCCAAGGTCACTAAAAAAACGTAGGTTAAATATCTACTACAATTTGAAGTTTAAAATTACGCTGTTAGGAGAACCATGAATATAAAATGATGCAAGATTCAATAGAAATTATATACCCAGCAAACAAGTTGCTCACCAAAGGTGGCTAGTTAATTAATATATGAGATTTATATTTCACTTATATTTAAATAAAATGTTGGCATACACGTTTTGTCTTTTATTTTACGACAGTTAACTGATATGAAAATCAAAATTCTTTAGCAGATGCCAGTTGATGTAGCTTTCTATATTAAGTCAATAAAAAATACATTCAAATCTTTTAGATATAATAAATGAATACAGTTGTTCAACTTCATAAAATATGTAGAATATAGTCATCTAGAGTGTTACACAAGATGAGCACATCTAGAGTATTAATTGCTAATGTTGTATTATGTGTTATTTTTTTATGTACCTAGTTTACAGTAACAATCTTCAAATTTTATAATCAATAAATAGCATTTCAAATGCAAAGTTTTATCTTTAAAAAACAATTATATTAACAGACTAGTGTAATTCTTCAATGCTCGATTTCAGGTCTTTTTAAAAGTAGCAGAATTTATTATATAAAAGCAAGGAAATGTCAGATGCTATAAACAAGGCTGATGCAAAAATTGAAATACACTTGATTATCTGAACATATGATCAAGAAAAAACTTCTTAAATAACATGTTTGATATTGGTGATTTAATTTAGTAGTTAACTTATAGTCAGGATTATACAAGAGGACTGTTTGGAAAGGATTTTTTTCATCTCAAAAAACATCCATTACTTTAAACCTCAATCAGATGACAAGGACAACACTGAAGTTGCCACACTGTTCTTGAAATTTCTGTGCCATGCTGATATTAGAATATTTGACCCCCAATAACATATTCAACATGCAACAGGTCCTCCAACATAGCATATATTTGGTGGGACTGAGTCTCAAACTTGCAATCTACAAATTCTAATTGTTTAGTTAAGTTATATTAGCATTCCATTTTGAAGCAACATGAGGCTATTTTGGGATAGACCTTGTTATTTTGCATTCCAGTCAGAAGACTATGATACCCGAGCTGGTTCCTCCTGCTCCAAATTTCTGTACTATAACAGTGGGAGGATGTTTGATCCATGAAGTCATAGTTAGCATGCATAAAACCCACACAAACAAAGTATCTTTAGTGGAATCAGGTTTTGACCCTTGAACTCTCCAGGTCTGAAGCTGAGATTGTTATTGAGGCATAATGGACTAATTTGTAATTAGAAAAGAGAAGCAAAATATACCTACCAGAAAAAATTTAACATTACTTTAAAAAGGTAATTAAACAAACCTGGTTCATCTTCGTCTTCTGAAAAGACAACAGCACCACCTGTCTTTGGTGAATCAGAACCTGGAGGGTTGCAGTCTCGGGGTTGAGGTCCTCTGAGTTCCTTCATGAGAAGAGTCATTTGCCGAGGCTGCAAGTGCAGTAAACTAGTTCGGTAAGTAACGGTACCAAGTATAGCTGGCAACCATGGAACAAGACCAAGGATTTTGAATTTGGTACCCCAAATATTTGATGTAACAGACACTATTTTCTCACTCTAAAAAAAATTAACGAATTTCAAAAACAGAAAATGCAAATGAAAAGAGATGAAACATAAAAACACACCATCAGAAAGCAATATCTAATACCAAAGTGAGTTTTTTCCTTTTTCTGTATTGTGTAAATAAAGATATTATGCAAAATATTCTACAGTTCTGTAAAATGTCTTTAATACATTGACTACCTTGACTCATGCCTGTGAGACTCACCCTTTCTATTTAATTAAATGACACCTTCTTTACTCTCTTAACTACAGTAGAGGAGGGGGTCGACTAATTATATAGAAAGAATGAGCCTCACAGGCATGAATTATGGCAGTCAATGTGTTGCATTAATGAGATAAAAATTCTAAGATTGGTTGAACTCACACTTGGTAGAGAATTCTCATATTTTACTTTAAGTGTTAAAACATCAAAGATTCCATTATTTCAAAACAAAGAAAAAGGCTAATAACACTTAATCTAGTAATTAGAATATTTCAAAGGCCAGGTATTAGAAATTTTAACACTATTTGTGCTAGCATTTAATTTATATCAATTAACAGCTGATGCTATTAAGTTGTTTCATGGACTTTTGCAAGCAAGTAGGATCAATTCTCCTAAGAGTATTTTTCATCAGATGTCTGACATTCCCAACTCTTATTATGTGACATCATTTTGTTGAAACTACACCAAGTATTTGAATATATCAGATATAATTGATGCTGTGAAATTTTGACAGTAGACAAGTTACAGAAATACATATGGATTTACAACCTCATATACAGAGCCTATGCTTCTACTTATAACAAAATTAGTGAGCTAGAATCTTCTATTAAATTATATGTGTTGTTTTCAGAAAGACTTATGGCAGAACCAATAATGCATGCTGAGGTACTCCTGATCAAATATTCATAAAACACAACTTACATAAAAATAACAACTGGATACCAAAAAGGTCTGAATCTCTTTCCAACAGGCTACATTCTGATTTTAGGTGCATATAACGCTATGGTTAACCCCTTAAATGCTGACAAAATCATAAACGATTCACTCCCCAGTAACTACATATCCACCTTTACAGTTACATTCTTCTTCCCTATTCTGAAACATGGGCATGTCCCATGTGAACCCCTGATCAAAACCAATTCATTGCATTTCAAAGCAATGGGCACAGTTATACAACTAGCAAAAAATTACAAAGAAAGTTATTGGGTAAAGTCATCTAGTATGCACATGAGAGTTAATGCAAGGCATATATATATATATGCCATCAGCAGTTAACGAGTTAAAACCAACAAACACATATGCAAGATGTTATGGGCAGCTATTTACTGATAAAACTTGCTGATTTTTACTGGCCACACATGATGCTGCTTAACTGAGAGAACCAGTGCTTTCAGCATGGTATGGCCATTGGCCACTGATTTTTACTGATGAACCCACAGCTATTTGCAGATGATACCCACAAAAGATTAACACATTAACTTGATTTTTTATATTTCATTTTAAAAAAGAAAATAATCCAAAACATGAAATGAAGTTTCTACCTCTGGTAGTTCATCTATGTACATGACTTCACTGTATCCACCATCTGTCCTGCCATGAATGTGACGTCTTCTGCCACGTTTGCGTCTCTGCATTCTAGGTGAGGCACAACCTTCATCAATTTCACTATCAGATGATGATGAGGGGACATAGACAGGGACAACTGCTAAGATTGTATTTAGGTTTGTAGGGGGAAATGTGTATGGCTGACAGTCTTTGACCCTGTATAAAGGATGAGGTAGACCAGGTTCTACATAAAGAGAATATAAATTAGCCACCATGATTCCGACAATAGCATTAAAAAAATAGAAAAAACCCTTGAAAATTACTATTATTGAAACACAAACATCTATATACAAGAACTTGAAGGAAAGCAGGTGATTAGTAATTCGCAAGAAGTCACCCCCCTGCCCAATTCACAAAGTGGGTTGAAAAGACAAACGCAGTAACAGATGATGAGAACTGGAATTGGTGCCCTAATGGCTATCACTGGCTATGAGCCAACCCACCACGAAGCCAGTACATCCCCTTATTAAAATCTGTGGGGCACAGGTGATTAGTAAGCACAAAGGAATACAACGTCCTGCCTTAGTGTCCGGGTTTACATGAAAGACTGGCTGCCACAACAGATAGTCAGGCACTGCAGTTGCTGCATAATAGCCCCATTACGAACAGCTCATGCAACTACAACCTGTCTTTGGATGTGGGCCCTAAGGAGACACACCATCATTATTGTGCCTTCAAGGGAGGCGAGAATCTGCTTACTAATGGCAGCTTCTCATCCGTGAACTCGCGGTTCTCTCGCATATATATCTATTTAAACACATCCAATTTGAAGAGAAATCTCTTGAATGAAGAGGCACTTTGCACCGGTCAAAGTTTCTAGTTTGTATAATATAATTGTATAATTTCAAAAACAAAAGCATATGAAGATTAATCTTTTCTTTGGGAAGATAATTAACAATACTGAAGTATCAAGTTATTTCAGAAGTATTAAGCATACTATACAAATACCTATGCAGAAAATTATATTTGGGTAATTTTCCATTTCAGACACAGCACTTGGTGTCTTTCTGTTTTGGTGATTTTTCAAAACAATACAGCACTAGCTCATATAAATGAAATATTCCTCAATATGCTAGATGTTATTTAAAAATTTACGCCTCCTCTTTATTGTAATTTTTTTTAAAGTATGTCAAAAAATGTATTGCATGTTTTTAATTTAAAATGCAATAAACAATTGCTTTTTTCACGAAACAAAAACTTTGAAACTTATTAGCACATTTACCCTGATATGCATTTTAATGGTTTGTATGCAAACTGATAAACTGTTCTGCAGCTATGCATATATAAGATTTCATAGTATCGTTGTTTATTATTTAAAACAAGGAAGAACAGAGCTGTCATCCTCTAAAGTTCTTGATACAACTTTTGATTTTATGGAATTTTGCATTTGCCCATATTTTGAAAGTGTGTATAATAATGAATTCCATATTTCTTAACTAATGCAGTTTTTAATAATTTTCTTACACTTTTATAACCAGCTGGTGGTCCATTAATCCAATAAAAACTCTCATATCAGTTGTTCCAATTTCAACACTTGTTCCATCATCAGCTATTGTTCTTTTGTCTGTTATATAACTAATTACCGATCCCCAACTCTCACAGATTGCTTCAGACACTGGAATACTTATACAAAATGTTAGAAATTTTATAATGTGGGGTAAATCCTTTCTCAATTCATGCACAGCTAATTTTAATACTTTTTTCATAACAATTGTGTATTTTCTGCACAATGATTACTGACAGTCTTTGTGGACCATAACCAGAGTTGTGTTTCCATTCAAACCACATTGTCTGTTGATCAAATCCTATAACAGAATAAAAAGGAAAGGTCTGTGCAAACTCATCAAAAGTTTCACAGTTAAATCCTTTATATTCTGATGACTCTTCAACAGACACATCAGATTTAGGAAAATATAAATAATCATAATTAAACAGATTGGCAGTTTTTTTTAGTAGGTCATCTGTTTCTTCGTTTCTGTAGTAAGCTAAGTTCTCCATCAGCGACTGAACAAATTTTATAATAGAGCCGAGATCAGTATGAAAATTCTTATAAATATTGCTTTCAGTATTATTGGAACATAAAATTTTTGAAAATACTGGTAAGTCAGAGAGTGGAACACCTTGATAGGTTGATGACAAGAACATTTCAGTGCTTGCTTTTGTGTAGTTAAAGTATGCTGTTGGAAATGTTTCAATTTTATTACATAGTTCTTTAGCATAATTAACAGTAAGAATAGTTTCAATATACCATCAGAATATTTCCAAGTCTGAACAAAGACTGTTCATGTATTGCAAATATTCCCATGGTATTTCCAGATTGTTTACTAACTGAACACATTTGGAATAATGCGACAAAATTGTATACAAGGCAGAAAGCAGAAAAATATGCAAAAGAATTGTTTTGGCAATTAATTTATCCCTTAGAAAACACATATCAGGTCTCCTTTCACACGTTGCAACAAGGTATTTATAATGATGTTTGAAACACCTCTTTAGAATATGAGGCAAACTTTATGATTTTAAACAATAAAAACAACCAAAATCTTGTGAACATTTCAGTAATTCCTCATATTTACTGCCAAACATGAATTCTTTCATAGAATCATGAATGAGACTATGTGCTGCATTTACAATACTTGGTGTAGCAGCATGTTTTTGCATCAATTCAATCTGATGCATTTGATCCCAGTTTGCAGCTACTTTTTCCATCACTAGTTCATTTCTGATATGCTCAGCAACTCCTAATTTAATATATTGCCATCAACTGCTAAGCCAACTAAATTGTTTCTAAGAAATGGTGCACTGAAATCAAATTTTTTAAGTGTATTTAATATGTTTGATGCCAAACCGCCACCTGTGAAATTGTCAACGGAATTATGTTCCAAATAGATACATTTAAATAAATGCTTCTTATTCATTTCGAATATAGGAACTCTTAGACCAATGACATGACTTCTGCAGTGTACTGTAACTGTCAGCAACCACACCTACTGACAAGTCATTATTTAAAATACATGACGACACTTCTGTTTTTAGAACAGAATGAACCATGGGTAAGAAAATTCCTTAGAATGATCTCCCATACTGCATCCACTATTGTGCATAATTGTTATCAGATCTTCAAATGCCCTGTATGGCATACTATTTTTATAAATTAGGTAGGCTGCATTGGAATTCAGTCCATTACCTTTACCTAAAATTTGCAATTTTTCTCGTCTTTCCAGTTCAGCATTATAAGCTTCTGCACAGAGTATGTGCTTATTACTCTCTAAGTGCCGTATTAAGTCATATTTAAGATGCCTAAAACAGTCAGGAAGCACAGCTTCTGAAAATGATTCTCCAAGACTGTAATCGTAATATAATGTTGTACCACAATACTACACTGGCAATTTTGGTAGTGTCCATCTGTTCTGGAATAAGTTCTTCTTTCTAATTTCCCAAAAGATTGGGCTTTGAACGTTTGAAATTGGGGCAATCTTGGCTTGAACTCTGTTCCTCGTCTTTATCAATTTCAGAATTTGTTCTTTTTCTGCTTTTTTGCAGCTGTAGAGATTGATCGAAACTTCGGAGGTTTATTTTCATGATGGCATAAATAATGCTGCTTTAAGTTTTTTCATAATGTAGCATCGCAATCAAAACAGCAAATTTTATCTATATACGCAGCCATCTCAAAGTAAAAACCACGTGTTATTTCCAGAAACCAAAAGCTCTGTGCCAGAAACGTATTGGAATGAAACACGTAGAAAACATTGGCAGTGACACGTGGCCAATACGAGGCACTTAGAGTACTTCAAGGTCAAATCGCAGTCACTAGGGCAGCTAGGGAAACCCGTTCAGCATAGCGAAGAAAGGGGGGGGGGGAGGAACGATGATTGCGAGAGGCAGAGAAGATTGCTTATTTTAGCAATGTGCATTATATAATAATTGTTAAGTTCTTTTGAAAGTGTGATTAATAACATTGATATTTTTTATGACAGGATTTATTTTATGAGCACATGATAAACTAAACTTTATTACAAAATAGTCTGCAGACACTGTTCCAAAATCTGCAACGTATGTCGTAGCGTCACGGTGATTCTGTCACTGGGGTGATACATTAAAGAATTTGTCAAAAGTGGAGGTCTCTTTTTCTACAAAGTTATTTAGGAAGTGATTGAAAACAATGCCATTGTAGAGATCCTGATGCTTTGCCACCTCCATCTAATTTCAGTGCCATTCTAAGAACATTTTTCTGACATCCTCCCAATTTTACAAAATCAGAATTGAGCACTGGACCCCTTTTGTCTTGCTCATCTTTTTTTTTTTTTTTCTTGAAGAAAAAGCATCTCATTGAGTAGCTTTTCTTCTTTTCAGAAGTGCTCTTTAGGTGTTAATCATTTTCATGTTATAGCAATCATCGTGATTTCAACTGTAATGTTTGAGACTTTACTTCCATCTTTCTGAATGTAGGGCAAACATGGATACTTTAAATCAAACATGGCAGGATCCAGAGATACAACAATAAACTCACCTAGAGATTGTGGATCAAATATCACAAACTCTGGCCTCAGCTTGCTCACTCTCTTGCCCTTGAGTAGGGGCACAAGACCACCTAAATACTCAAGAAACATGGTGTAAGTAGCACTTCCGGTCAAATCATCATCCTCATGCCGGATCATTGTACAGTGGAAACGGATATCACTTGAGGGAGGCTTGGACACAAACTCTCTCAGATGATGGGGGTCGGGAAGATGGCACTATAACAATAAGTAAGCAAAAGAGTTAGAAAGATGAAATTCAGGATATCTAAGGTCAAATTTTTAACTAAAATAAAAAGAGAGATAAATTTTCTTAAATAGGGAACATTTTCTGAAAACATCAATTAAAGCATTTTGTATGACTTTTTGCATTTATCAGTTACAGGATGTCAACCAAGTTTATAAGTTCCAGAAAAAACAATCTTAACATCTCATACTACTTAATTCTGAAAGTATCAGGGAAATTTTAAGAATTATCTAAATTCTTCAGTTAATTGCTAAGGTTTTCATTTATTATTTCCATTTTATTAAGAAATGGATAAAAATATGTTTGCCTTGCAGCTCAAAACAGGCATTCATAAACTCAACAATTTTTTTTTTATTTTTATAAAAAGAACAAATTTTAAAATGTCAAATGGAGAAATCAAAATTCATACATTCTAGTTCATTCGTAGAGTAATTTAAACAAAGTATCACAATAGATAATGAAATGTGATTTAAAGACACAGAAAATTTCTGCGTTTAGAGAAAGAAAAATTTCTATTATCACAAAACTTTTTTTGAGTTGATATTTTTTAAGAATAGTTATTTTGTTAAGAGAACAGGATTTTTTTTTCCACATCGCAACATTCTCAGTCTAAACACACAGAAATATTCAAGAACCTAGATGGAATTCCTTAACCAGTACACACAGTGGCGTAGCTGTAACTTCTGCTGCCTTTCCTTTGCGAATTATATATGGCACATAAATTATATTGAAAAAAAAAATAAAAAAAAAACTCCACTTTATTAGAAATTCATTATAATTTGTCATTTGAAGCCTTAGATCTCTGCATCTAGGTTGTGAAATCGTGCTGCGTCCATCACCAGTCTTTCCTTCATATATCACCAATTTACAGGTAAAAGGCAGAAAAACGAATTGCTGCATTAATATATTTTTTTTTATCTACACAATGATTGAGCTAGTGCATCTGCTCTTCTTGGTTATAAAATAGTTTTCCTGCATGTCAGATTTTGCATCCCCTTTCAAAGTGCTGCCTGCCCTAGATATACTACCGAGTACACAGACTTAATATATGTAATTAATAAACAGAAAATTCAACACGTTTGACTACAACTTGCAAGTCTCATTTCTGTCTTGACTTGCTTTTTTTTGTTTCATAAATATCAAGTAAAAAAAAAAATGCTGGTTAATTGTTGTATTTTTCATCAAAGGAAGTGTTTTACTAAGTATATAAACCATAACCAAGTGAATAAGCAAGTGTATTTCTTGAGCTTCAGGGGCTACATTCAATAATTTCTTACTGATATGCATATATTTTATAAATTAACTTATCAAGTATTTCTATTAAAATTTCACATAAATTGCAAAACATAAATAATTCATATATGAATTTAAGGTTTATTTTTTTAAAAATTTAATATATAGAATCCACTTAGGTTTTACCCTTACTTTGATAGTTTGCATAGTTAAATGAGAAATTAAAGCTCGCAGACGCTGCGGTAAAGGAAGTTTCGGAATTAAGGCATCACTCTGCAATGCTCCATAAACTGCAAGACGTGCCAGCAGTTGAAGAGAAGCAACTTTCTGAGTTACCCAGCCAACATGTATCATGCAACCAGTTGCTACAAAAAGACGTTTGTCATTGTGACCCCAAGTCAGCGCAGTAACAGGGCTCTGCAAAATATTATGAATATTTGAATAAGAACAGCAAAGTATACAATTATATTCTTAATTTCAAAAATGCTAAACCTATTATGAAATACAAAGCACTTGAAAATTAAAATTTGTAGTTATACCCCTATTAACACAATATATTGTACAATATCTCCACGATGTTGTTCAATATTCTGAATGCCATACAATATCGTGAAGATATTGTAACAATATTGTAGAGCAATTTGTGCTAAGAGGGATAGTAACAGTAATAAAATATAGCTGTAATAAGCATTAGGGCACAATGTTGAAGTCATGCAAAAATGTTTTCTGATCACTGATTACAAGCAATTATGTTCTTAGAATGGTTGCTGTACACAACAAAACTGCATAATCTCTTTGTTTAACAATCGTATTTACTTCTTCCATTGACATTGAAATTGAGAAAATTTTATTGCAAACCATTTTCACCACATTAAGGACCTAAAAAAATTCCAAGAATAAGTCGATAAAAACAGTTCATAACAATCAAATTATTGTAACTAGCGACTCATCTGCATAAAGTTTATGTTATTAAAAAATGATGTATAAATAATAGCAGGAAATTAAAAATACACAATACAGTATTACCACCTCTTTTCACTTTTCCAGGGAGCAAGGAATAGTCATATAAACCAGGGGAAGAAATAAATCGCAGGAAACAACTTACATAGGCAAAAATGAATAAGAAATGTGAGAAGACCAACAAAAAGAGTTGTAAACAATGGAAAAGTGTTAAAGACAGGAACATAAATATGGGGTAATATTGCATGACCTATATTTTAAAAAGATTGTTTAATAAATCAATTGCAAATTTTACAAAATTCATTATTAGATTACATGCAGGGGAAAAATTTCCAATTATCTGCACTCAAGATGTTAGCACGGACCACAATTTTTATTATTGAAGAAAAGAATTTTAATATCAAAACCCACGAACCATATATCAACACATCAGTAAAATTACAGAATTTACAACTGAAGAGCAACATAGATATTAGAAAACAATGCAATTATAACATTTTGTGAAAAATATTCAAAACAAATATTAATCTAGAATTTCAAAAAAAAATTATATATAGAGAGAAATAATACATTTCATAATTAGAAGGTTAAGGAAGAAAACTATGAAATAATTCCAATATTACTAATTTTGAGAGCATAAATAACATTTGCTGTAAATAAATTCTTCAGATATTTAATGCTGTTTCACGATAGTTTAAAATTTACTATCATTATTATCTCTTTACTTACTTGAGTGCAAGGAATGGGGATGAGGAACCGTAAAACCCCATTTACATTATAGAAGTGAAGCATATTAATATAATTTCCACCAGTTGAATCATTAGATATTCCAGCTACAGCAAGCAGTTCTCCACTATTGGCCCATTCCATTTTTATACCTAAAATAGGTGTTAACAATAAGCATATGATAAATCATGCATTGAGGGAAAAAAAAAAAAAGAGATTGGAAGGTCAAGAAATATAAATTTCATATTTACCTTTGAGATTGGTTTCAATTACAGTTGGGAATAAATCGTCATAACTTTTCATTAAATTGATGGTACCAGTTGCAAAACAAACAGCCAAAACAGCTGGTTTTTCACCTGAAAAGAAATATAAATATATGTGTATTATAACCAGAAAATTGTCATACATACACAGAGAAAAGGCAGCTGTATAATATCTATATTTTGTTTCAGTTGCATATCAACTACCAACAAGAAAGGGAAAAAATTAATCCATAAACTCAAGAGTAAAGAATGATTTGATTTCTATTTTCCTACTCAATAGATGCACTAGGTATTTAAACACAAAGTAAAATTAGGAACTCCTACTGGCTTCATTTCAAATCTTTGCATTTTAAAGGAAAGGGAAACCACAGCTAGTCATTAATACAAATGAACAATTTAAATATTCTAGCTAAAACTAAACTTTCTAAGTAAGAACACTTCAAACTAATGATAATATTCATATGTATATGAAGTTATAAAGCAGTGCTCGTAGTAATAAATGGAGGAAGCTAAAAAAAATTTAATTCCTTTAAATTAAAGTTCTCAGAGATAAATCATAACTTTATGAGATACAAGAATAATAAATAAAAACTATCAGTAAAAACTCATTACAAGAGGATAAGTCATGAAAACTCAAAAGACCAATGTAAAATTCACCAACAATAAAACACACAGTTAAATATGACTAGCAAATATGTGAATGGATTTTAAAAACTAATAGCATGCAGAAAAATAAATACAAAAAAATATATATATAAACAGTACATATAATATTAGATTAGCAGAATAATTATTTCACATACACAAGAATAATTTATGATTTCTGAACAACATGAATTTTACTATCTATAAAATTTCGAATAGTAAGTTAAAGTAGAATTTTACAAAAGTATGTGTTTTGCTCTCAAATAGAGTCATTTACATGAATTTTGAGGTGGTCCATTCCATATGATTCTTCAACATTAATCTAAAAATAATTCAGTATGACATCTTTATCTTAAGAATTTAATTAAAATTTCCTGTACAAACACACTTGACTAATTTCTTTTCGTTTATTATTAACTAGCTGATGCCTGCCACTTTGTCTGCTTAGTAACACATTATTCACACCTTGTTGCTTGGGATAAAATATTTTCATGTCTTTACAGTTTTAATGTAAAAAATCCGCCCGTACTCTGAAAAAAGTAGCAGACGATAACAATGAAAACATTGTTACAAATTCTGTTTGAAAATCCTTTCAAAAATTAATTAAAATTAAGCAGAATGTTGCATGGAAATGAAATTGAGATAATTGAAAAGGTATTTTTTTTAAACTTCAACATGATATTAAAATGGTTTTTGTGCCATAATGTGCTCAGAAGTTATTGTGGAAAAACTTTAAAATTTAAGGTAATTTTTAATTAATTAAAATTACGGAAAATCCTTTCTAAGTGAGCACCTTATTATCCAGGAAGCAACCACCTGCCAAATTTCAAGTCCCAGTGATTTGGGAGATTCGTTGATGAGACAGTGAATGACTTTCTCTTTTATATATATAAATTAATATTTTAATCACAATTTCATTTCCCTATTTGCATGTACACTTGGAGTGGAGAATAAATTTGCAGTAAGAAAGGGGCCATAAATGGGGAAAAAATTAAGAAGCTTTAATTTGAAGTTTTATTCATTCAAATTTCTCATCAATATATATGCCACTTTTACTGCAACAAAGTGATCACAAAGTTATATTGCATAGAGTTTAGGGGGCAGAAATGAGGGGAAATTCATAAAACAAATCATATTTATGATTTGACAGGCCAAGGAGAAAGGCCTGATAGATCAAATTAAAATTTATTAACATTTCAGAGTCAACTTGACTAATTATTTTATTGGTAAAGAACAATTCAAAATAATATCAAATAGGTAAATTTACAAATTATAGCAAACACAGCTAAAAAGACGAGCCAAATATCATCATCACTTATAAGACTAAGTCAGAATGTCTCAAAGAGATAAGTGAGGACACGAGAATCGGAGCCCTTATTATAAATACTGTGTCACAATGTTGGAAATGCTTTTTCTTGATTTGAAGTTTTGGAAATGATTTTATAAAGAAAAATGGGCTTATTGTTTAAATACAGTAAGGAAAATTCAGACTATATATTTATAATTGGGAAAATGATGAAATATTTTGATTACAAATAAGCTCTGAGGCAAATTTCTAAGTTTAAGAATTATATGAAAAATGTTTACTAGTTGAAAGCTTGCATCAAACAAATAATTATGCAAATAATCTAGTGTAATAATGTCAAAAAAAAAATTATGTTATGCTGATTATTTGATGAAAATAAAACAGATAATTTACATATGTACCTTGTGAACATCTTCCAAACAAGTATCACATTCTGTTGTTAAATAAATAAAAATCTCGCGAAGTAATTTTTGTGAAATTTTTCTTTCTGAGTTTAGTTTCCAAAATAAAGCTCATCCGTCTTTTCTGATCAAGGACCTCTTTGAAGAAGTTGTGTACAAAGAATTTCAGGACTACCATATCATTGCTACGGATGCATCCAAATCACACTCTTTCACTTCTATCGCGGGTATTTCGAACCTGCAATCTTTTGTCTATAGAATTCACCCCACCAATTCCATCTTTACGGCGGAAGCCTTGGCAATTTGTCAAGCCCTTGATGAACTCTCTGTCACAGATAAAAACTTACTTTTACTGACAGACAGTTACTCAGTTCTTCAAGCTTTAAAGTGCCTTACTATCAAATCTCCAAAGGTTATTCACAGACTTGCTGGAAAAATTCTTGTTAGGAAAAATTTTCATCAAAAAATTAGTTTGGTGTGGACTCCAGGGCATTCACTAATCCATTGGAATGAAAAGGCGGACTTACTCGCAAAAACGGTCACGGAGTCGCATCCATTACTAGAGTGGATTGCTTACGAGGATATAATTTCTCGTTATCAGACAATTTCTCTCCAAAAAACGAACCTTTCCTTTCAACACAGCAAATATCAAGAATCAATTGGAGATATTCCCGCCATGTTCACTCTAACTCCTTGGCTCAAAAATAGAAGAGAGGATATTATTATTGCACGACTTTTAACCCGGATGATTATTACTCCGGCGCTATTGCATAGATTTGGTTTACATAATTACCCTCGTTGTCAAATTTGTAATCGTGACAATAACATTGAACACATTATTTTGTTCTGTTCCAAATACTCCAATCATAGGTCTATCCTCTATGCAAAACTTAACTTTGATCCTCACTTGTGTTCGTCTTTAAAAGCCTTTTTTCAAAATGCTGTTTCAGATAAGCGGCATCTTAGGATTCTTCTTCAATCTCTGAAATCTTTTGACATTTATTAAGCGCACCTTTTTTGGTTTTTTTGAGTGCATCTTTTTTGACATTTATTGAGTGCATCTTTTTGACATTTATTGAGTGCATCTTTTTTGACATTTATTGAGTGCATCTTTTTTGACATTTATTGAGTGCATCTTTTTTGGCATTTATTGAGTGCATCTTTTTTGGCATTTATTGAGTGCATCCTTTTTGGCATTAGGGGATAATGGCCTTTGTTGCTAAAAATCCCACCTCACCACATCTCAATCAATCAATCAATCAATAAATAAAAATGTCATATTCTCTTGTTCAATTTTAGCGTCAATGTTTGAAAATTTCAAATCTGACTAATCTCATGTTTTCTCAATACCTTTTTTCAATTTTTTGAATTTTCCTCTTAAAAATAGAACAATATTTAAACCTACATAAAAAAAAAAAATATTCACTTAATTCTAATTTTAATAAATTTGTTAATTTGTATAAAAAACAAAATGGTTACTTTAAGGACTGTAAATTATAAAAAAAAAAAATGATTTAATTGACAGATATAATTGGAAATTTTTTAAGAATAAATCTTTTGGTAATTTGCATTTTCAAAAATACTCAAAATCTTTTGGTAATTTGCATTTTCAAAAATACTCAAAATCTATTGGGAATGTCAAAAGGATACATTGTGTTACATGGTGAGACATATTCAAGAATTAAAAGTTCATTTGTTAGACCTGAAGAATATAAGATCAATTGCCGATCACTAAATTAAAACACAAATTTTCATATCACTAAGATAATTAATACACAAATTCAAAATTCATTTAATTTCAAAGATATTTCATACATACTGGGAGGAGATGAACTTTTATCTCTTTCTCCTTTGTGAGAATATGCAAAACTATGACGATCTTCCTCATAGCTTTCATCCATCTTGAATTTTTCACAGGACCATGCCATTGATGATATTGGAGCTTCACACTGCAAGTTCACTTCTGCTACAATTGCACCATGGACATCAATTATTATTATCTGTCCCCCAGATGTTCCAAACATGACCTAAAATTTCAAATATATTACATTTATTTAAAATGAAAAGAAAATTCAGTTTTTTTATACAAAGGGAAAATTCAATTGGGAAAATTTAAATGTAGACAATTGAAGCAAACAATTTAAGAATTCTACAATGAAAATATATAGAGTATCCATTCTAATCATTGCCCAATAGCTAATTTCCAAACCATTAGAGGCAGGCATATATTCCATTTGGAAAAATGATTTAAATGGAATTAAGAATTATAATTTGTGATGTTTGAGTCAATAAAGGTATTGCTGAAAAAATTGCAATGTTTAAATTTTCATTCAATCCCCTGGTCATATTATTGATAATTAGTAAGGGTTTTTTTTTGTAATTTGTAATTTTTTTTCAATAACAAATAATTTGGACTGGAAAGGGTTAAAAGAATTTAGTTTATTTAAATAATGTAGCATATTTAATAAATAATTAATGATATTCAATGTCTATATATATACTCCACATTTAGTGAGATAAATATAAAAAATTTTAAATGACAAAATTTTGCAGTATATGTCAAAAGACACACAGGTCATGTAATTCAAGTTTGCAGGTTATGGAAAAAACTATCCTAAAAATTATATAACCAAATTCTGATACTTTATTTCAAATAAATAAATAAAATAAAATAATGTATCATAAGAAGAAGTTGAGTGTTCTTGACAATTCAGGAATACAAAAGATGGAAAGGGAAGGCAGGAATTTGAGCACAAAGATATTCTTTATCAAATACAAAAAAAAAAAAAAAAAAAATTGAAACCACATAAAGAAAACGGTTTCATTATCAAAAATTATTTTAAGAGCTATTAACATCGTATTAAAAGAACCGATTTATTTTCTGAGGAGATAGAAAAAAAATATAATATTCTTAATATGAATAGAAAATGCACTAAACTTGATCTTTTACACATGAAAAACAACACTAGAATATAATAAAGCACTCATAAATCACTTATTAACTTAATTATATAAAGAAACTTCCAGTAGGCAAGTGGAAAAAAATTAAATTTGTCACACACATGTAGATATTTTTACAAATTTCCATTATTTGTAGGTAATTTAAAATCATGAAAATTTAGTAGTCCGAGACCTATCATAAATGCTTTATTACAATATCTAACATTAAGCACAAAGTTATAATATCTAATTTTTTAAACTGTTCCATCAACTATTAAAAATTGTACAATGCTCCGAAATTAATTCTCTCCTCTTATAAATCAATATTTAAAAGAAATATTTTTGTCTATTTTAATCTATAACAAAACAAAATAGTACAGTGCATGTAGATTGAAGGAATGTTTTATATAATTAAAGAATAATTATCTAAGAATTGTGAATCACAAATAAAAATAAATATTTACATTTTGATCATCAGGAGTCCAAATTCCACAATTTATATTGTGATCCAAATTCAGCATTGAAGACCAAAACCTCTGACCAGATACTGAACCAACAAGAACAAATCCATCCCTGTAGCAGATAAGAGCCATGCGGCCATCGTGACTCCAGGAAAAATCTGTTACTTGAATACTGCGGTCATTGATTAATTCAATTGACCAGCGTCCTTCATACTTAATCCAAACAAATATTGTCCCAGTACTATCACATGATGCTAACTTTTGATAGGGTTCATTCCATTTTACAAGGGTCACCTGAAATAAAAATGGATTTATTACAGTATTTAATGCAGGAATAAATATTTGTTCATTCACTAACACAAAGAAAAAAAACATTTATAATCAACTAAACAGCGCAAAGTTAAAACAAATGAGGTATTTGCTTTGTTGAATAACCAGAAAGGGCACTAAATTTAATAGTCATTCTGATTAAAAATATTGATAGCTAGGTGGAAAACTCTCAAAAATTGTACTAACTGAAGTATTAGTGACAATAGCAAAAATAAATTTAAAAAAAAAAGAAAGGGAGGGAAAAAAAGAAAAACCCTAGGTTTGTTCACTCACCAGTGAATTAGTAGTTTAAGGCATCATGGTAATAAAATATGAATCGGAAGGAGAAGGTTATACATTCTATCCTCAGCCTATGTTCTTAACCAGCATTATTCAAAAACTGGTAAACTGATGTGTGCTTTAGCAATGAATTGGTCATAATAATCTGGTTGATTACTGGAGGTTTTCCTATAATGAAACAAAAATGGACTGTTTCCCCTTTAAAAGTTCTTCAGGGAAGCAAACTACCCCCAGACTTTTACCTCATACTCTCTAGGTGTTCCAAGGTCACTTAGACCAAAAGAAGATGTCACACTTCTTCATAAACTATGGACTTGGCTTGCTATGCTAGCCCAGGAGGGATTACAGCCATCACCAGCACCAGGGTTGTGCACATTATGTCTGGCACATTTCGTACTGTATCATTGCTGTGCTATCATGCACAACTGGTTTCATTAATGCTAGCAGAAAAGTACTGATAAAGAATGAAATTATCATGCTGCTTCATTTAAAAAAGAAGAATACTAATGATTCATAATAACATAAACAATATGTAATAACATTGACAATAACAAAATTGTTATTTTGACTCAGCAGTATATTGGAGGTTGTAAATTATCCCTCTGCCACAGATGAAAATATGTTTTGGGGCAAATCAGTGACTCAAAAACTAAGTATTTTAAATCTATTTTTCATGATTCAATATGTAACTAAATTTATACTAAATAAACACTATATTTTGTGATGAGCAGCCAACAAATACAAACATTAATAAATCATACTTGACTCTTCATTAGGCATTTAACAAAGTATTTTGATACTACTTGACATTTTTGGGATTTATCTGCACCCAATAAGCATATCATAATTATATTTTTAAATATTGTAAGATTTAAAGAGTAACTTTTTTCACATGGATTAGAAAAAAAGAAATGGCAATGATGTTAAAAAAAAGTCGAGAATGAAAACTAACAGTTGTTAAAAAGCTTTGGAATGCTGGAATAATTTAAATAAATGAATTAATTATCAACTTAGTTATTTTATCAAAAGTAAAGCAGAACACTTTTCAAAGATGATTTCGATGAAATTTTGAAAATATAACTTATGATCCAAAGGAAACAGAAAACCTTAGAGTTTATGAAATCAATGGTCACTAGCTGTGTGGCCCAGCGCTGCACGGGATATCTTGAATAATGCGCCATTCCCTGGTGGAGAAAAGAAGTGTGGTAACGCAAGGCCTCGGGATCCATATTTTTTCATATACCGATCTCTGCAATCTTTTCAACAAATTTTGTCACTTACTTTCCCAAACAAACATAAATATTCGTTCAAATCTAGTCTTTTTATAACTTTATTTTCATATGCCCGCCTCTGGTTTATTTTTTCAACAAATATTGTCACTAACTTTCCAACAAAAATGTAAATCTCATTTTTTAATTACCTTATAGTTAATAATCTAGCGCTTCTCGGGATCCAAATTTTTTCATATGCCCGCCTATGTTTTTTCCCCTAGAAATATTGTCACTAAGCTTCCCCAACAAACTCATATCTGTTTTGAATCCTGTCTTGTTGGATTAAAACTTTCAATTCTATTCTTTTTACTACCTCAAAACTGTACGGCTTGAATGAAAACGCAAGAATTCTAATGTTTATAAATGAAACAGGTTAGCATATTTTGTTTTGCAAAAGAAAAAATACAAAATAAAAGAACAGAAATGATAAACGATTTAATAGTACACGAGACAGATAAATTAAACACCAGAAACATATATATTTTCGTCTTGCCTGTATTTGTATAATAATGGGAAGGGAAATATATACATATATATATAAAAAAACGGATAAA
>BGPR01004734.1:66804-88970 GCA_013235015.1 Araneus ventricosus
AAAAAATGCAGGAAAACGATGGACGAAAAAACGTGGAAGCTCCCTAAGAAAGAAAACCTTTTATACAAACCAAATGCAAGACCAACAGATGTGACAGATAGTTATAGAAACTGCTGATAGATGGCAGCACAACATTTCATTCATTTTGACACTTTTTAAATAATATCTTTTTAACTTATTGCAATTTAGGAATTTTAATGGTCGAAATGGATTCCTTGGATTATTTCCCATATTTTGATACTTTTGGCTTGTTTCAGGATTCAGTGGTTCATGAGAAGATAGCCAGACATAGATACATACTTTTGTTTACATTCAGATTTTAATAGTTGAGATAAAGATGCTGAAACTTGATGGTTTGTATTTCAAAGCACGACAAAAGAAAAAAAAATCTAGTAAAATTTGTCATTTTTTTCTTTAAATCTTGGAAGGCTTTACCTTATATGCGTCAACCCAATGGACAATTATATAAGTATTTGTGATAATTATTAGAATATATTGAACTTCTACATTACTTACAATTTGCAATTAATATATAATACATTTATGACTGAATTACAATTAAATTTTGGATAGTTTTGTCCCTCCAATAATTAACTTTTGGAACTTTTTGCCTAATTCATTTCTACATATTTTGAAAAGAGAATTCTTTTTAAAATATGCAGATTTCTTTTTTTAGGCTGTTCTGGATACAGCTTTTAAATCCTAATCTCATGTACCTACTTAGGCTCTCCGAAAAAAAAAAAAAAAACATTTAATAGTAGGGTGCCTTAAAAAAAACCTGTACAATTATTTATAAACATTTTTAACATAGGTACTTATGCTGACAGTAAATAAAATTAAGGACTATTTAAATTAAGGACTAACTATGCACTTTTAGCGCACCAAAAAAATTATTATGAAGATTTTACAGTGCACATTACGAGTTGTTTACATACAACTGAAAATGAAGATATGGGGGAAAAAACAAAGAAAGCAATTTCTTCTTTTATCTACACAAGTGGTCATGCAATTAAACAGGGTGAATAAATCTGTCTCATAGGAGATTAATTTCCTATACAGTTGTTCAGCCAGGAGGATCCTAATGAATATTAAACCAATTATATCAAACCTAGTACTACCTATTATATATGTTATACTCATAAGAAAAAAGTTTTAAGATCATTAATTTTAAATATAGAATAACTTTCTTTCTGGCACTGATTTCCTACACTGTGGAAATCTTAATCCATTGATGCCCAAATTAATTTAAAGCATAAATTTAAATAGATTTTTTAATGAATTATGTTTAAAACATCAAGATTAAGAACTGTAAAGTAATATTAAATTCTGACAAAAAAAATTTCTTCGTCTTTTTTGTAAAAATCTTTTTCAGAAACATCTAGAAAATCATATAATTTTTTTTATATAAATACTAAAGATTTTTAATAATAGCAAAATATCAAAAAAATAAAGATTACTTTCAAATTCCTTGCATTACTTCTAAATCAAAAGGGGAAAAAATATTTCAAAATGACAATATTTTGACTTCAAAATCTGGCTAACTGGTGGTATATGTGGAGAATACCTGATGGCTTGCTAGACAAAGCAAAAAAGGAACAATGGAATGCATTTAGTTTAGCCATGAAAGTGAAATGTAACTATCCTATAAATAGGATGCTGGGTGTTAACAGGTTAAAATACCTAATATCAACTTGATGCTAAATAATTCAAATTTTCAGAATAAAAAAAAAGAGCTTTAGTTTTTAGATTGCTTCAAATGAAAACATTCTTTTATTAATATTGTTTTCTTTCAACAAAATGTCACATAAAAAATATAAGTCATGCAGTAAAAAAAAATGTGTAAATAAAATTGTATTAATGTTTAGATTATGGAATAAAAGAAAACTCTAAAACCTCTTACTACAAAGCATTTGATAAAGAAACAGGAAAGAGTTTTCTTCTCTATCCGAGTAATTAGCAGATAAAGTCTGCAACTTCACTCAGTTGCCTATGGAGATACTACTCTTATTCTCTCTCATCAGGAATCCAGCAACCAATCACACATGGAATAGGATAGGGGAGTAAAAAGATCCATTAAGTTATTGCAGCAGAACCAGATTAGTTAAAAGGGGACAGGAATGGCATTAGAGTCTGCCTGACAGGGGGGCAGGACCTGCTGCACAGGGGTGTAATGAAATTGGTCTCAAATTTTCTCCAGACTTTTATTTATCTATTACTTGAATACCCCGTTGAGTGAACTGGTACACAAATTTTCCTGGACTGGGGGATCCTGGCCTCCCCCCGGTCCCCTCACTTGTGCCTCCCCTGAACGGGGAGGACAAAAATTTTCAATGAAATGAATAACTAAGTAACCCTTAAATCTCATTTTAAGAAAGAAGATGTATAAAAGAATCTGGACTTACAAACTTTCTGAAGGGTCACCTGCAGGCAGAGATTCAAAAATGGTATTTTTTTTGTCCAAAAACTCCGTCACGCAAAAACAATAATATCCAAAAAATTTTCTGGGAGAATAAACAGAACTCTAACTACTTATTAGTAAAGCAGTTAGCTACAAGCAAAATTAAAACTTCTGCTGTTACAGCACCTGGGAAAAAAGGTAGAAGCAATTTAAGTTGCTTTGTAATTGTGATAAATAATTGCCAGGTTATTGGACTGATTTTCCCAAATCATATAATATTTTACGGAGTTAAAATTGTCAGAAACTACAAGGCAGAAATGACAAATAAAACAATCATTAATTTCAAAATATACAATTTTCAAAAGAATTTTAGAAAAATGTCCAGGATAAAGATTGAAAATAAAATAAGAAATTATGACAGAAATTATAAGTTGTTTGTAACTGAACATTATTAGACATGAAAGTTTTTATTATGACGATAAAAAGGATTTTAAAGCAAAAAAAAAAAAAAAAAGCACTCCCCTTGATAAAACCACTGAGGTTGCGGCCAATTTTTTTCTGATGGGTTATTGAAAATGAAATTTCTTAAAATTTAAGATTGATATTTCTGATTTTAAAAAAAAGGCATGAGTAGAGAAAATTTTAGATAAATGAAATTCATATGTTCGGATGGCTATGCCGTATACAATTCTAAATATATTTTATAAATAATTCAAACTTCTCAGTTTAGTCAATAAGAAAACTACTTACTTACTTTTCACCAATTTTAAGAGTAAAAAAATATGAAAATATAATAAATACAAACTTAAGAAATTTATCAAAATTTGATAATTATACTCTTAAATAATGGTTGCACAGATCTTAATAGAAATGAATCAACAAAATATAAATGTAGCATGTTTCCATAAAAAAATGAGATGCCTTCTCTACTTTTATGCCTACATATGAAATATGAAATTTAAAATTATCATAAACATTAAATTTTAACATAAGATTCAAGTTATAGCTTTATTTATATCTTTTTTTTTGCAGAAAAATTATTTCAGCTAAATTCATTTGTTGATAAGCTATTCAGGTAAAATTTATTAATTAGAATAATTTTAAAATGTTTATTGTTTATTTTAGATTAAAAGATAATCAAATTAAAGATGTGGTCTCATTAAAAATATAAGGGAAACATAAATATAAAATAAATAATAATCAGCAAATGACATATTTAAAATATGATATTAATTTGTTGAATTTGTTTAATGAACTGATTACACCAATTTTTGGATAGTGTTGTTACATATGAAAATGTTTATATTTAAAACCAATACTGCATAGTTGCTTTAAACAGAAATTATTCTGTGAAATGAAAAGCAAAAACAAAACATAATCATAAACTTTAACATTGCATCTGCATTCCATTATTTCTAAAAAAATAAAACTGACGGGAGGCTGTCTTTTGCAAACAGACGCTGATGTTAAAGACGTAGGACTACTTTTACTCGTGTGATTCTTTTCCGATTTTCAAATTTTTTTTTTTTGTAACTTCTGTTGTTACCCTTTATCTCTAAAATAAGACATTAGATATGTTTTTAACATATGTACCGAGATATAGAGGATCTCCCATACCAAGTTTTGTGGCATATTGGCGTGTGAATCAATTTCCTTCCTGGGACCCCAATGAGAGGAATGTAGTCCTACGTTAAAATTTTCTATATATGTACCTATACATTGATTGTTTCAATTTAAATGTTTAAAAGGTTTTATATTTTAGATTAATAAATTTCATACTTAAATCCAATATTAGTGTTCTAAGATCTAGTACATACAGTTCCAAAGCACTTAATAATAGCTAAATTCCCAAATCACTATGAGAATTAACAAAGCAAATAACAAAAAGAAAAATTTGAACCTACAAAGTGAAAACGATTACCAATTGCTTTATTCTGTACCTATTTATATGCATATGAAAGGACTTGTATTTTTATTGCAATAGAATTTGATTATGCCATTTCCATTTTCAAATTGATTTTCATGCATCAATTACTGAAGGAATATGGCAATAAAAAGTTAAAGAAAAATATATTATTAGCAGCTTCAAAATCAGTTGGGAAGTCTACAAAGGTTTCCCCCTACTACTAAAAAATAAATATTTTCAAGAAAAATAGATTTTTAAATTAATATTCCATTCTTGACTAACCAAAAATATTAATTTACTCTTTTAATATAAAATTTGAATTAATTTAAACAAGTTCTGTAGAAATAATGTCACTGATATGTTTAAGAACACTTTTAATATTTATGTTTCATCTGAATATATTACTGATTAAATTGAATATAATTCAATATCCATTGATGCTGATTTCTTTTTTCTCCTAAGCTATCATTAAATGCAATATCTTTGTAAATCCATGGTAGGAAAACAATTCAAAGGCAATAATTTTTAACACTAACTCATGAAATTAATTTTTGTTTTTATTCACTGATTTTGATATTTATATGCTAGTTCAAGATTTGTAGCTTGCTATAAATAAGAATAATCATAATTGTTGTTTAAAGTTAAATTCATTTAAAATTAAGACATTACTCCATTATTAATACTCATTGATTATAATTTTAAATCAGCATATTTTTAACATTTTCAAATGATAAGAAAATGGATATTTTGATTGGTATACAGTAATATTTTTTTTTAAAAATGTTTCTCAGAAAATGAACAATAATAAGTTCCATTGTAAAAACCTAACTTAAATAGTCAAATAATACCTATGAATACTTCTTGCATTAAATAAACATCATTAATTATTTCATCACATATTTATAAGGTTGGATGAAATCTCTAATCAAAAATTATTTTGTTAAAAAAGTGTGAACTTCTAAGAGAAAGGTCAAAGTATACTGAGTACCCACACATGATTGGATAATAGTTAATTATTTCCTCACATGCAGGCTATTTGATGTGGGATTGACACTTAAATTACAGAAATAAAAGAAAAAGATAAAATAAGCAGTATCTTTTATCAGATTTCTAACTATGTTGAGAAAATGAAAGAAAGAAAATAATTAAAGTTAATAATAAAATAAAAAATGAAACAATAAAGTGGACATGCATGAAACTTCTGTAAATTTGCAACATTAATCCAACTAAGCTTTTATTTGAAAAACGAATACATGGTTAAGTATAATTTACACCAAAAATTTTTGAATACGAATATTTTAATAATAAATTTTAGGATCATGAGATATACTGTTAAGAGTATGTAATGAAACAAGAAAAAAAAAAATTAAAATGACCAACAAGGGAATTATTTCAAAAATAAAAGCATATTAAATAATTATTTGTTTTGATTACTGACATACAAAGCTAAAAATATTTGTTTGCAAATAAAATATTGAATAAAAACTTACCTCAGCCCTATGTCCCCGCAAATTGTAGTTGGATCTTAAGGGTAAATCTCCCATTTTTCGATTGTGACAAGATGTGAAAGTCACACCAACAATACTCCGGGCATTTCCAGTGGCCAGCCACCCGTCTTGGTAATAATGTACCCGGTTGAGTTTCCACCCGTCTTCGTCCGGCAAATCGTCGGGCACTTTTCCCATCCATGTCAAACTCAGTATAGCACAATCTGTCCGGGTAGAAGTAGTTCTTTCAAAATGCAAATGCATAGCTTTTACTGGATTGAATTATTAGACGAAAATTGCGCCGTTTTCACTCCAGACTTCATTGGCCTAACTTTTCTCAAATATATCCAAAAAGGAAAAAGTTACTCTTTTATCAAAACAATATCAGTACACTATACTGAGAATTCGAAACTGTTTCATACAAATAATCACAGCGAAATCAAAACCAATTTATATCAACGAAATCAGATCGCGAAGTTGGAAACAATCAAAGGATAACAGGGGAAACTGAAAACAATGGGGACGTTATATTAAAGTTTATACAACAACTACAACATTAACAAAAATGCAGATGATGAAATAACAAACCGGACACTTAAATTATGCTATTCCATGTGAGATACATGTTCACGCCGAAGAACTATTCCTATAGAAAAGCAAACAGTCCGTGTGTATTGATCGATTTTAATGATCATCGGTAGTGGAGGATAGACCAGGCCGCTTAAGTAACCTTCGTCGAGCCGTGGCGGTCATGCTGTGTCTTCAGAGTTCAGTTTTAACTCCATTTACATATTCAGATCTTTAGTAAACACTTTAACAGCAAATATATCATCAGCGGAAACTCCACTACAAATGAAATTATGGTATATCCCTCTGGTGAATGACATATCCGCCGCATCAAATGCACCACTATCCACCTGCCATGATGAAACGCGGGCGCAGCGTGCGGGCGAAAGAAGTGCAGAAGGGTTGCCGCTCATTGGCGTTGCTCGCCAACTTGGCGCAATCCAGCAAACTGTCAAGAAAAGCCTCATACGGTGAATTTAGTCCCTCTAGAAAGCGATAAACCACGTAATGATCCGGTTATAATAAATTGGCTTTAGACCTCTTTCTTAATACCTCTGGGGAAAGAATGTGCATTTCGGTTCAGTTATCTTAAATTTAGTGTAAAAATAATATCTGATGGTTTATGTAGGAATATATTGTTTTATTCGACATCTTAAAAATATAACAAAGCATTTATAATCAGACTCAAATAATGATTATTTTAATCATAGTGTTTTTTATAGTTAAAACATTGATCTATAGTTATATATAGTTAGGGAGAATGAGCAAAAATTATATCAATCTACTCTAAAATGAATCAAATTTATGAAAATTCTTTCGTGGGCAAACATAAAATACATATTTCCTCAAAAGGCCTGATTTATAAACAAGGTATGTTTTAATAGTAAGTTTTTTAATTTATTCAATTGAAGCTAATTCAAATAAAATTTCGCATATGCATACATTTCTGGGGAATTGTATCAAAATCATATAATTTTTCGCGATGTTGTTGAAATACTTCCTTATTCTATTCTGAAAGCAAAAAAGGAATAATAATAATAATAAATTAATCAAGAAATGTTAGAAACAAACGTATAACGAAAAAAGTAGACAAAGAAATATTAATAAATTAAGTATTTTTCCCCCTAGCTTAGGTAAGAATATATGATACATACTTACACATTTTTTTCGTATTTCATAAGCTCGTGCGCTTTATTATCAATGCTGCACTTACTTGATTGAATAATTGTTCAAAGGTTAAGCTTTGGGATGGGTCTGCAGCATTTCGTAACCGTTTCAATTTCGTGATCGGAAGGGCGTGGAACTAAGCATTCATTGATTTCAGTAATGTACGGAGCCTTTGTTCCTTAAATATGTGAGGCCAGGCAATGGGCTCTACTTTCTGTCGAAGGTTAGTCAGAGGGTCGTCCCTAGTGGTAGATGCCCAGGTTAGCGCTTAGTTATTAACAATGTATGCGAATCCAGGATTCCGATTGGGGGGGGGGGCTGAGGTCATAAAATTTTGTAATCGTAGTGACGAATGCAAAACTCGTGACTTATGTAAACAAAACACTTTAACTTACAGACTTTCTCACCGATAATAAGAAACATAAAGAACACTACAATACTTTCGATAATTTAATAGAAAATACAATGAAATAACTAGCCTAAAAATGTTTTCTACCGCGTCAACGCTACAAGTACAAGTGGAATGACTAGAAAAGTAGGAAAATGTTCGAGCCTGTCAAGCCAGATAGCAATGCTGTCACAATTCTAATATTGTTTAAAAATGAAAATTAAGAACAAACAGTTGTAGTGAGTTTTTAAAAAATCAAGAATTTTGGTTTAGCTCGGAGGGGGGGGGGGGGGCTGCCGCCCGATAGCCCCCCGGGATTCGCCACTGTATATTAACATCCCGTTCTGAAGCAACACGAAGGCTACTTTGGGAAGGACTTCGTAATTTTGAACTGCAGTCAGATGACGGGTATAGCACCTGAGCTGGCATCCCCTTTCCTGACTTCCTCACCCCACCAACGGAAGGTAGTTTGGCCCCTACGAATGATTTAAAGTGCAATAGGCCGGATTTTCAACGGAATCGGGTTCCGAACCTGGAACCCTCTGGACCCGAAGACAAGAACCGAGGTCCATCAGAAGTACAGGATTCAAAATCGCGAGTCCGATCTGCAACAATCCTTTGTGCTCAGAAGCTGAGCGAACCCTTGAAGGAGCCGTCGAAACCTTATTTTAACTGAGAAAAATCTGAAATTATGATTTTTTTCTCTAGACTATTTTCATCATTCATTTTAGGATTTATGAAAAAGTCCAGGATTCAAAATTGCGAGTCCGATCTCCAACAATTCTTCGTGCTCAGAAGTTGAGCGTACTCTTGAAGGAGCCATCGAAACCTTGTTTCAACTGAGAAAAATCTGAAATTATGATTTTTTCTTCTCTAGGCTGTTTTCATCATTCATTTTAGGATTTATGAAGAAAATTTTGAGCCTTAGTAGCAAACAGAGAGGAGTTTTGATTGATGGTTTATAGGCAAATTTTTACGACAAAAGTTGTGGGAAAAAAACGTATTTTAAAAGGAAATTAAATATAAGGTATAGAATTTCTTTTCTTTTATTACTATAATTATTCAGGGGCGGCTCGTGTGTAGGGACTGCGGTACGGGAGCACCCCAAACTTTTTCCATTGTGTAAATTTAAACAATTTATTTTGTTTCGCATTTAATATTTAAATTTATCAAAAATCTAATCAAAGTTTGTATTAAACGATTACGATATTCAAATGAAACGCGAAGAAAAACCTACGCAGGAAACGAAGTTCCCTATTTTATTTCTTCACTCTACCCGAAGAAGAAGCGCAAAGAAGAAAGTAACAATTCAAATTGGGATTGGGGATACTTCCAGCTCCGAATTCCGCCTGCGCAGTGACACTGCATAGGCTTTCCCTACAATGTTTTTAAGCTGAAAAGGTACTGTGAAAATCGACAGCTCCCGTGACATTATAAACGGAGTTTTAAAAGTTTTCTCGCGCGGGAATTTTTTGCCATGTTCTAGAACTTTGAAAAGAGATAAAAATGAAAGATAATTAATGATAAATAAAAATTTAATTGAAAAAAGTTTTTTTTATAGTAATGGAATTTCTTGCAATACAAAAGATTTTTTGATGATTTTTAGTTATAAATGCTGATGAAATACATAATAGAAATTTTTCGTGGTATAAATATGTTTTCAAAATTTTCGTGAACCCTGATATTCTGTACCTTTCTATTTGGGATCATGATTCATTATCCCAAATTAAGAATAGATAAATTATGCTTTAGTTAAGAATATTGATAAGTATATTTCCACCTTAAATCATCGCAGTCCACCTTTAGATAGATGTAATAGAATAAATTAATCATGTTTTTTCTCCTCTTGGCAATTCCCGTTACTACACAATACATCAGAACTTGAACTCAGCTTTCTAACATTAAAAAAAGAATAAAATATTTTCTGACGTACACAATATGAATCGGGATACGATTACATGTAACTGTTTTGATTTCAATGGATACAAAATTTTTTAATCGTCATCTTTTAAAAGCATCAAGATTCATGATTTTGTTCTTTCGTTGAGAACAAAACAAGAATGAATTTCATTTTTAAGTAATTTGTAATGATACAAATAAATAATATTCGCTTACGCTTCTGTTTATATTAGTTATACTGTAGCATTTTTCTCGTTAATTAATAAGAAAATTATTTTATTTCTGTACTATACTGTCACTTTAATGTTAATTTTTTAAAATGTAGTAAGGAACACAGAAAAAAGAACTGAAAAATAAATTTCGAGCTTAAATTTGTTATTAAAATACGTACCTATTTGAAGAAAAAATGTTATTAGTTATTCATCAAATTAAAACTCCTTAAAGTTAATCAAAAAAGTCAAAATGCAAGTGGTTCAAATATGCATTACTGAGCAGTGAAGAATTAAAGATGCACAGCGCCATTGACTATAATATAGCAATAGATTTTTTCACTTTTTAACAACTTTCGACTTTTTTTCGAAAGAAAAAAAAAAGAACCAAATATTAATTAAAATTGTGTTTGCTTAGCAGAATAATCTTATAGCATAAATTTATCCTTGTTTCCAGAAGAAAAATATTAATTTAGAGCTCTAAAGCTTCCAAAATTCATATTTGATATAAATTATACAAATGTATTTGTCAATTAATTTGTGGTGAAATGATGAGAAAAATCGTCTGCGGTTAACGAGTGAGTTTATATTTGAGAGTATTTTATTTCTGGAAGTTGATGCTTGATTAAAAAAAATATATATACAACCCTTGATGGTTCCCGTTTGTTCCGGGTCACTGAAATTACAAATTCCAATATTCGAAAAATTTCCTCTATATATCAACGAAATTCTAGTTTTATTGCACGGTTAATGCAGCATGAATATAAGACTGTTAAAAGAAGCTTTCACCAAAATGAATCGAAGATATTTACAAGCAAATACATTTTTGGGGGTATATATTACATTCTCGTATGATATACACCAAGTACGCGGCGCCAGTTTTAATTTAGAATCCAATACGCATCTTGTATTTTAGACTTGTTATCTTACGTCACAGTACGGCGTAAGACAACTTGAAATTAGAGGATAGAGGGAATGCACAATGACGTTCATTATGTGACTGTGACGATACGTCATTTTATTCCATTGAAAGCCACATTTCTACTACAGTTTCACGAATACACTTTTTCATATTCTATGTTAAATTCGCGCCTACATTAAATTTTGCAATGAGAAAGAAAAAGGTTTAAAAAAAAAACACCTTTGCTCAAATTTTTGCTCGGTAATTGAAACTTATATTCTTATTTTAATGCTTCAAAAATTTTAAGGAAGAAGATAAACACTTTAATCAGAAACAAAGTTTAAGATACTCGATGTCAATTCAGAAAAAAAGCGATCAAGATCTGAAAAAAATGTGTTTGTACTCTAGTTATCGCCACTTTCTAGAGAAATAAATGCTTTACTTTAGACTAATTTAAGGAGAAAAAAAAAGCGGAGAAAAGCGATAAAATCCTAAAATTATTTTGATTAAATAAAAAATAAAAAACACCCAAAATAAATAATTTTTTCTATTATCTTCTGCAAATGCCCAAATACTTTTACATACTGTTTGGTATTTCCAATGGTATAGGTATTAGATCCTTACTCAGTAATTTTTCTCGATGATTTTCAGGCAACTCTTTGGAACAATATACCCAAAACGATTTTAGTGACGAACCGTTAAGATCTACATTCCTTTCTTGATATCATTTGTCATTTTTAAAAACAATTAAAATTCAAGTAATTTAATTTATTTTTCAGTCAGCTTCTATTTACTGCCAAAACAATAAGCGAAGTTTTAATGAGTAAAAGAGTTCTTATGATAGGCCCTTATTCTCAAAGGAAACATCATAAAATTTCTAGGTATTTTAGAAATATTCAAGTGTTTATAGGTATCTATGCATATAACGAAAGAAAATAATGAATAGTTTCGCTTCATATCAGTCATTTGCATAGACATTTCTTTTAGTATCGTAGAAATGTTACGCACTAAATTCCTTTTAAAGCATAAGTACATCATTTATACAAAAAGACTTTAATGACTAATCACACAGCTCATCATTATTAACACGCATAGAGGGAAATAGAAATAATTTCACAACACAAAGAAAACTACGTTTCATCAATTTTGCTTTTCTTTCCTTAGTCTCGCGTCACTACACCTCACTGTCAGTGGTTGAATACCTACCAGCATGCTTCCGTCATCAACTAATGCTGCCGCAGGAAAGCAGCATTTACAGAAAAAAACAACGTTTCTCGAAGCGAAAATAAGAGACATTATCTATAATACCTTTAGTAATATTAACGAAATTATTTATTTAAAGGTATATAAATAGGGTTACATTCATGAATGCTGTGTTTAATTGACTGAAGGAATAATTGAACTATCTAAGGAAAACTATTTATTCCATTTGCGTTTTAGCAACAAACCGATAATTCTTAAATAATGAAAATAAATTAATTACGTATTTGCGAAATATTTTTAGTCATTGGACTCATCCATAAAACACATTAAGTGGAAAATTAAAAATACCATTTGGGCATACCAGATTTTATTACAGTTGTTGTCAATACGGTTTTACCATGTACTAAGTCCTTCACTTTTTCCATTTTAAGAGATTTTAGTATATTGCTATGAACTTTTTCACCATACTATCAAATATCTCTAAGGAAACGTGGGAAAATTCGTATATAACGTTTTCTTAAATGACATAACTGTCAAATATTTTCTATATTAGTAAAAGTATACGTTTTGGAATGAGGAGGGAAGCAATTTTTTACATGAAGAAGAAACACTGGGCAACAAACTGACCACGAATTTGAAATTTTCTTCCTAGGGCAATGTTTTATTTCATTGAACAAGTTTATCATGAAGGAATTATTGCACGTGGATAAATATGCATGAATTAATGAATTAAAAACTCTTGCAGGAGTAGAAAAAGATGGATTTTGTTACTATACAGAGTATTCAAATGGTAAGAGATTTTACATTTGAAGCATCCATAGTAAAATATAAGAATTTTGGACGAAAATCACATTTAATACGTGTCAATTATAAATGTTCATAAATAAAAAATACATATCTTCAGCGAAATAGCGATGATATCTCTTAGAGGCGGAAACTGGATTCTTCGAAAACTTTACAGGATGAAATCATTTTTTAAATTCGATCCATACTTAAATTTTCGAATAATTTTAAGCTTTGCAGCAATAATTATACGTCTTCTATATTGGATCTAACATCATATAGAATTGAGATAAAAGATATTTCTATCAGCAGAATTATTTTCTTCTCATTTTAATTTAATATGATTATTAAAGTGCACTAAACATGAAACTTTAAGAAATGAAATTTTATCCGAAACTTTATACTGATATTGGATGGGCCACAAATATATGTGTCCTAGGATGTCTTGGCTTATGAGTTCGGCATACTTATTTTAAATTTTATTTCTACTACGAATAAAGCAGAATGTGTGTGTGTGTTGGCACTCTACAGATCAGACCGCTGGATCTAGAGCTACAAAATTTGGCACAAACATAGTTTGGAGGGTGGGAATGTGCATCACGGGGCCCTTTTTCGAGATTTTAATTAGAATTTTAATTAATTAAAAATTATGCGAACTTTTGGCGTTTTTCTTTAAATAACTTCCAAAAATATTACAGCACCAAAATCATTTTTACATCATCTGAAAGCGCAAAAAATTACATTTCCAATCGTTTAAATTAATTTGCCGTAAAATATTTTCTCGAATTAAAAAAAAAAATTAAAAATATTTTTGGCACAATTTACAACGAAACTTTTGCAACGCAACCATTGTGTAAACAAATATTTAATTGCATGTTCATCTTTTATTGTTGCAATCTGAGATAATATCCTAATACATTTTGCTTTCATATTTTATTTCATCAAAAGTTTTGTGAAATCTTCAAACCAAGCTCTCCGAGATATTGCTTTGCTTGCATTAAGAAATGTATCCAGTAAGCTAAATGGTTATGGTTGCTATGTTTTCATTCTTTTCTCAGCATGTTTTAATCCAGCTAACTTGCCGCTGGTCATAAAACGTGCTGCGTCATTTTAAGGATGAAAGCAAATGCATATTTTACAAGAGGAATAAGAAAATGAAGATAGTGCCGACAACATGGAATTAGAGGTTGCATGACAATGGTTAGTTATTTGACTTCATTAAGAACACATATGTAAGCAATGAACGGAAGAGGTCCAAGGTCACTAATAGAACTTGGGTTAAATATCTACCACAATAAGAAGTTTAAAATTACGTTGCTAAGAGAATCAAGAATATCAAATGATACAAGATTCAATTGAAATCATATTCCCGGCGAACAAGCTGGACGCCCAAGGCGGTTAGTGAAGAATAAAAATTAAATTTTGATCAGCGATCGATGTGTTAAACAAAATTCTTAACATGGTAACTTTTCATTGATGATATTCTGATAAAAAGTGTCTTGGGGAAAATTGTAACTCTATAGTGTTACGAAATGTATGCCATTGCGTATCTTATCGTGAAAATTTTAATGCACTATGGTGGCCAGTTCTCATGACGTCAGAGTCGAGTGGTGAATGTCTTTGCGCATGTCATATTATTGCTCATTATCTTACGCAATGCTGTGAAATCAAGTCTATCGCTCTTGCGAGATTTCCAAACGATTTCAAAACTAAGTTGGCGCAAACGATTTCATCTGAATCTCAAGACCATAAATTGATCCTAAAATATTCATGGTGAATCTATTCTGTTCATCAAAAAATTATCTGAAAAAACTATTGCATATTTGTCGATCGAACTTATATTATCTAAGAAACTACAACAATAAACATTTTACTAATTTTAAGTACGAAAATGCAGTTTAAGGCTTTATCGAATCGAACACGTTCAGCAGCAGCAATATTTTTAATGCTATTTTTTGTAAAATATATCGTTCATTGAAACTTTGGTTCATATTCATTGCACCATTCAATCAAATTTTTGCAAGAAACAGTAACACCTTGATTAGTACAAAATAAATATAAATAAATAAACTGATGCCTATCACAAGAAGGTTTTTACAAATGAAACGATATTCACTTTATATCTTTAAATCACAAATGAAATTAATAATTTTATATGGTAAATATGATTAAATAATTTTTAATGCTAATCTTTGCATAATGCCTTGGACAAACTGGGAATCAGAAATTTTGATTCATATTCACTGCATCACAAACATCTATTAATTTTTTTGCAATAACAAAATAAATGAAAATTGATATCAATTACTGGTTTTTTTTCTGAAACAAGGTTTAAACAGAATGAAACATATTCACGCTTTAAATAAATTTAGGTAGTAAAATACGTTTCCTAAAGTTTTGGTTTTGTATAATTTCTTTTCGATTCGATACAATTCGAATAAAATCCCAATAAAGTTTCTAGGGTTAAAATTAGTGGAAGAAAGTAATTTCCAATCTAGACTGAGAAGCTGGAATATTAGATGTTCATATTTCATAAAAATTAAGAAGCTGTTGATAAAAGATATACATAGAACTAGAACCCTTAAACAATTTCCCTAATTTAAAAAGTTTCAATCTGCAAAAGCTGACATTTGAGAGGAGAAAAAGCAATGCAAACAAAAACAAGCGCTTAGGAAAATAAATTACTTTATAATTAGGAAAGATGCCCTTTGAAAACTGCTTATCGATTTAGAGGTAGCAGCTTCTCTGAGGATCCATAAGTAAGAGAGCTGAAAAAATTAAAAACATTTTCCCTGTCTTTTAACTTGTCTCTTGATTGTGATGTTCGGTATCGATTAATCAATGTCCAAAAGAAAAACAATCAATTAAATAAATCTAAAAGTAATTTCGTTATTTATTAAATATTTATTTGCTTATTTTCTTTCATATCAGCCAGTAAACCATTGCAACGAATTTTATATTGCGTCAGTTTTTGCAAACGATTTATCTATTCGCATATTGATCTAAAATACTTAGTTTATTGCAAACGATTTGTACTTTTATTTGTTTCATGTAAGTTTATAAATCTACTAGCCGCCTTCGGCGACCAGCTTGTTCGCCGGAAATATAATTTCAATTGAATCTTGCAACATTTTATACTCATGGTTCCTTAACAATGTAAGCAGATTGTAGTATATATTTAACACATGTTCTTTTAGTGGCCTTGCACCTGTTCTGTTCATTATCTACATAAATGACCGTAATGGAGTCAAATAACTGACCATGCCATGTAACATACTGCAAATTGTCAAAGCCGTCTACACTTCCTAAATGAAAAATATGCATTTGATTTCAACATTAAAATGGCACAACACATTTTATGTTTGTTGAATTACAACATGTTTAAAAAAGAATTAAAACATAGCAGCCATAATCATTCAGCTTCTTCATATACCTAGTATCTCAGAGAGCTTGGTTTACAGTTTCTACAAAAATGTTATGAAATAAAATATTGAAGCAAAATGTATTAGAATATTATTTCAGATTACAACAATGAAAGAGAAACACGCAATTAAATATTTGTTTAAATAATGAAACGGTTTGATTGTGTTGCAACAATGAAAAGAATTGTTGTAATTATGCCAAAATATTTTTAAAAGATTATTAAAATTAAAGAAACAATGTACGGCAACTTATTGACATTATTGAAAAGGAAATTTTGTGCATTTTCAGATGGTGTAAAATGATTTTGTGCTGAATATTTTCAGAAGTTATTAAGGAAAATGAAAAGAATTCGATTATTTTAACTGATAAAAATTATCAATAAAATTTTAAAAAAACAACAGATCGTAGGTGCACATTCTCATCCGCCAAAGAATGTCCGTTGAAATTCTCTGTACCTCAGGTCCAGCGGTCTATTCTGTTGATTGTGAGGAAGGCTTACCATCTTCTGCCCATTTAAAACAGATGAACGGACTCGAGTAGCCATAGGTATCGGGGGTTTCAAGTGGCATCAGACCAACACACACACACACACGCGCACACACACACACACACACACACACACACACACACACACACACACACACACACACACACACACACACACACACACACACACACACACACACACACACACACACACACACGCGCACACACACACACACACACACACACAACACACACACACACCTGTATTATTAGTAGAGATATATGGCATTAATAGAAGTTTCGAATTACTATTGTAGAGTATTTTGTACAAGTTAGCATTTAAAATATGTGTGGAAATAATACTGATATTTAAGTATTGTAAACAATAAAGATATACAGCAATTTTTTTTATGTAAAACTCGGTTTACAACTAAATGGTGTTTCTAGCAAGAGCTCAGGATAATAAATCACTGATTAATTAGAAAAGAAGCTCGTTAAAAAGTGCTTATCGATTCTTTTATTTTAGAATGAACATTTAAAAGTATTTAAAGCAAGCAGGAAAAATTAAGAACGAACTTCCTGCCTTTTAACATGTCTCTTGGTTGTGATGTTCTGTATCGATTAATCATGTCAAGAGGCACATTTAAAAATTGTGATAAATTTCAGGAGGACTATCTAATAAGCTAAATGAAATTTTTCATAAAGCCTCAACCTTAACCTAGTTTGTTATCTTAATCAGGTAAGTTGATTCATATGTTCATACACTTTAGCTGCTTATCTATTCTTACCATACCTTTTATTTCAGTGAAGGTGATTTATTTTTTTCCTTATCTAAGTGTCCAGATGAGCAAAAATGGTACAGCTAGATAGGAATTTTCATGGATTACTGAAGAATATTCACAAAAACATACCTTAGCTGAAAATAATAAAAAGAAAAATTGAGAAAATATACCTATTATATTTTAAGTAATTCAAAGGTAAATTACTTCTTTCTAATTATAAAATACTTCCGAATTTCATCTCTTATTTTTTAATGTGTTATCTTTATTTTTATGTGATTTTTATGAAAAATATTGCCTATAACTTCTGAAAAACAGATAAGTATGGTAAAAAAATTCAATGCTATTCCATATTTTCTCACAATCTTTTCATAACTTTCAGTCGATTTGAAATTTAGTGGTCCTAAAACGTACAATTCAATATCGGTTTTGAGATCCACCATTTTGGATATTTTAGAGAACTCGTTGTAATGACTTAACTACTAGTTCCATGACAGAAAATTTATCACCTGCACTTAGAGGTAGAATTAATAAGATTAACTAGGAGAATAAATACTGTTACAGAAATTGTACTTATGGCTGTACTGAATATAGTCCAACAAGCAGGATAATAAAAAATAAATGAATCTCTATTCCAAGATTATTCCTGAAAAACAAAAGGTAGCGCAGGTAACACAACTAAGGAGCCACTTGTATCAATTAACAACACTGGCAGGCAGCAGATCTCTAATAAAAATCAGTCACCCCACTTTCAATAGCGCTCAATGTCTATTGGCTCACCAGTTCCCACTGCTCACCAAACTTCAACTGATTTATCGTTTGACGTAGCTTGGTATTTGCACTTTTTCCGACAGGATGTGGCGTTACATAAAAGTCTCTCGAAGGTTCACCATATTTCCGCTCCTAGTAGAGATAGGGTTCTATTTCCGGCATTTTTCTGGAAGCTTCGTTTTGTCACAAAGTCGACGATTTTATCGCCAAGTCGCCAAAATGGTTGCAAAGTTTGTCGCCAGGGTCGGGGCTCATTGGCTTGGATTTTGGTAAAACCTCTGTAAAACCCCCTTTCTTGCCATAACATTAGCATATCAGGAAAACAACTTTACAGCTTCGAAACAATACATAGATATTTGAATTAAAATATAATTTCAGCATTGAAATTTTGCGCATATTAGAATAACTACTATTGTAATTATGGTCAGGGGCGGCAAGTCCGGGCAGTCGCCCCACACATCTTACTGGAAAAAATTAATATTTTATTTTATTTTAACTGTCTAAAGCTAAGAATTATTAAAAAACAATAGTATCCGGGAAAGTTAGCGAAGTTTGTAACTAAATTTTTAAATTTTTCTCTCCCTATACTCTCGGGTACTTTAAGATGTTTATAAA
Organism: Araneus ventricosus; assembly: GCA_013235015.1. Classification (NCBI taxonomy): domain Eukaryota; kingdom Metazoa; phylum Arthropoda; class Arachnida; order Araneae; family Araneidae; genus Araneus; species Araneus ventricosus. Next base: position 85,787 of record BGPR01004734.1, read on the forward strand.
TTTTTTGCCCCCGTACTTTTTCAACCCAATTGCCGCCATTGATTATGGCCAAATAGTGTAGATACAATACACTGATATATGGGATCTTTATAATTATTATAAAACAGTTATTTTCTTTCATTTAACCAATTGATAAAATTTCCCCAATTGTGTCTTATAGATACATTTTCTAGGGGATCGGAACACTGTCTTTAATCTATAAATGTTTTAAACTATTTTATAGTAAGTGAAATTAATAATTTAATGGTAATTAAGATTGCAAATCAAAAATAAATTGATATTTTACTTTAGCTGTATTTTTATTTCATTTATCTGAATGTAAATCACATTCATTTTTCACATATTTTTTCCAATGATCAATTTCAATATTTTTGTTTAGAGCAGGGAATTCCTTAGACGACTAAATGTTTTCTATTGTTTTTAATATAAATAATCCATTTTAACAGGTTCTTTCTATAAAATAAGCAGACGTCATCTCTTATTTTCTATACGTGAAACTGTAAACAAATCCTAGTATTCTAAATAGCAAAAAATTTCTCTCCTTCTTGTTACTCCACTCTTTATCATATAGTTTGAAAATTGCTAAAACTTCAGAAAATGTAGAATCTGATTAAATTGATCCATCATACTCATTTATTTATTAGAAATTCAACATATTTGCCACTAAAACTGTCAGAAAAAAATAATGCATATAATAATCAGAGACCTTACTTATCTGATAATATGTAGCAGTTCTACAACAAATCAGAATTATTTGGTATGGATATTTTACATTTACACTATTTACACAGTCGCAAGAATTTATTCGCAATCAAGAACAATGTTTTCGTGTCAAAATATGGCACATAAAAATAACCGTGGGAAAAATGGCTAAAAAAAACTTAAACACGAATGTTATTCAATACTAAAAAGAATAATACTTCACAACCAGATGTCTGTAGAAGATAAACTATTCTACGCTGCAGAAGAAGAAAAAAATGCAGAAGATTTTTGTGGAAAAATAGATTTATCAAATAAAAATAGCTCAAAATAATGTAATAATAATACTCTTAAACTAGGTGCTTCTCATTAGCGCAGTTAACAGGAGTTTCAAGATTACATTATATAATTTGGATAGCATTTAAGTAAAAATATCACCGACATCGGAAAATTAATATTTAATTTATTTTAAATGCTTCAAAATTGAATCAGAATTAAGAAGTAATGAATATAGGCGTCGGTTTTTTTCTCTCATTTTTAACTGCTCACATTTATTAAGGATAATGCGTTCTTATGAATTTCAAATCATACGTTTAAAACGCAAGATAGCAAGAAAGTTAGTTATATGGAGCCTTATGTATGCAGTATTTCACATAAAAATGTTTTCCATAAATATGATTAATCATTTTATGCTGATTTTATTCAATTACAAATGCTTTTCTTGCATTTTTCAAGAGTATTTTTTCAGAGATCAATTTTTTTTCGAATTCTGTATAAAACGCTTTTGGCGTCTGCACATTTTACGTTTTAGTTACTAAACTGAAGGTTGCTAATTTGCTCAACAGGATTAGAAAATCGATAAAGTGAATGCTCTATTAATTTAGATTTTCAGTACTGAACTATAGTATTCAAAAAATAATTCTTCAACAAATTAAGATCTTCATACTGCTACATGTTTCTGAAAAGTTAATAAATTCAACAGTTGTAGGATAAATACACATGTAAATTGGCCATATTTCTGCCAGAATATCAATTTAATTTCTCAATTCATTAATTATTGCATATGTCTAAATTCTAGATTTTCATAAGTTTTTTCTTGGATTTTTTAAAACTGTTGTTCATGGGAATTTTAGTTACAAAAACTGTCTTCTCCTATTTCAAAAATTTTCCAGGTGTTTTGCAACAAGTTACAAACATTTAGATGTTTCTTTAAATAAGTTTTTTGAGTTTAAGGCATTTTTTATATTTTTATCTGTTAGGAACACGATACCGCTTAAATTCTGCTGCATTTCCATAAAAATTTCTATGCATTTCCCCCCTAAAATAAGGGGAAAAAACTCTAATTACAACTGCATTTTACTGTTTCGTTAAAAAATTATTGTTGTAGAAGCAAAGAACTGTATATAATTTTCAAACATTGGTATGAGTTTTTATCTTTATCGAACATAAAAATTCAACTTTCTAGATAAGACTTTAGTGTTAACACTACAAATGAAAGAATTCAGATATCGTTAGTAGTTTTTCACATATGGTGCATTTTTTAAAAACTTTCCACTATCAATCAATTAATAAATAAATGTAATATTCTTCATCTTCATATTTTTGCTTTGAAAATAATTTATAAATTAATAAAAAGCTATTTTTATATTTCTCATATAGGAAGTGAACAAAGAGGAAGAATTGCAAGCGTCTAAAAATTCGATGTGGAGATTTCGATAAATGTCTACGATTTAGATTTCCTTGAGCCCAATAAAACATTTTTCTAGAACACGTGTCTGTGAACGAGATAAATGAAAAACGCTACAAGCTAGGAGGATGAAATTTGGTACGTGGTCTTAATACCAATAGTGTAATTTTTATCAAGTTATGAACCAAATCCATCAAATGGAAGTCTATATGTCTGCCCGAATTGCAACGGGACAGACGGACACGCTTTATTATCAGAGTTGCAGATATTTGTATTAAACTTTAGACCAAATCCTTCACCGTCTTGACTATCTATCGATCTGACTGTTCCTGGAAATGTGAATTCGATAACCGAAACACGCAACAAGCTAGAAGAATTACATTTAGTATACGGTTTTTACACCAGAAATGTAGATATGTGCCAAATTTTGGCCAAACCCGTCGACGATAAAAGGTACTGTTATAAAATCCATCTTCGATTCTCTTCCTTATTGCAAACTTAAGCACCAAAAGCTTTGTTGCTTAGCACCATGTTGAAAAAGTGCACGAAAAAGTCGAGGGGAAATCACTGTCGCTAGTTAAAAAAATAGCAGTTCTGTCGGAGTTCACACAAGTATGAAAAAGACCAATTTTAGCTAAAGAAATTTCCAATTGGCATCTGAAGTGAGGTCAAAGGAATTAATCTGCTCACGAAGACTAAAAATAAATGACGAAATTCCAGAAAGAGGATGAATCAGAAAACGTACAATCGAATCTCTTCTTCATACGACGAGAGTTAAGTCCCAAATGCACCATATTG
>BGPR01004734.1:89220-106292 GCA_013235015.1 Araneus ventricosus
TTTATACGACGAGAGTTAAGTACTAAATGCGCCGTATTAACAAAGTACGCGACACTTTTGCTAGTTCAAAAAAAACAGTTCTGTCAGAGATCGGATACCTTCAGCATGAAAGAGACCGATTTTAGGCAAAGAAATTTTCCAGAAACCTCTGAAGTGAGAAAGCAATAAATCTGTTCACGAGAACTGAAAATAACTCGCCATCTTCCTCCACTCGTCCGCCGGAATTCCGTCAAGAGAATATATCTTTCTCATTTTAGATATCTAATTTGAAAATGCAGATTGAAATACCAGAAGCAAGAACTTAATATTCCGAATGGGATTCGAGGGAATTGCTCGTTTTACGTTTCATCTCGATATGTCTCTTTATCAGCAAGCGGCATCGTTTGAATGTCGCATCGAATTTATAAGTGTCCCAAGAAACAGATTTGAGGGGCCGCATGTAATAATTCTAAGATAGTCATGTAGATAAACAATGTAATATCTAAGATTGTCATAGATATATTTGTATTTAATCAGAAGGCTTGCATGACAGAGGAATTCTAATCTTTATAGAGTATTAAGTCTTTATTACTGTAACTCATTTACTGCATAATTAATAACTTCGTACGCTCTAGTTATATAATTTTCATCTAAAGTTTACTAGATTCTAAATTTGAATATTCCATAAATTGTGTTTATACTAATCATAATATCATGCCTTATATAGTGAAAACTATTAGATTATTAATAATTTAGAAATAAATATTATCGCTAATCTGCAACGAAAATAACTTCTGAAGTCCATGGACAAATTTATTTATAAAAATTAAACCAACTATATAACTTTAATGAGCTATTTATAATATTCAAGTTTCATAAATTATTTATAAGTATTAAGAAATTATAGGTAACCAAATAAGTCGGCATAAAATATTATAGCTAACTGCGTGAGTTAGTGTGAAATTAATAATGCTAGCTAATAAATAATGATAAAAGTTCGGAGACAATGGTTTTCGTCTGTATATCATTAACCTCCTTATCGCGTGCTGAGAATCTATATAAATATGTCTCTAGTGAGGCTACTAAAAAACGCGTTATTCAGCTATGGGACATGGCAACATCCATATCAATTGGTGGATCACGTGATTTCCTTTTCCAAACCTAAACAAAAGATCAGATTTAAAAAAACGGCACCAAAATGGAATTTCTTTTGGTAAATTTTTTACCAAATGTGGTAATTCTGAATTTTTTTTCTTTCTTTGATAGTTTTTTAATCGGTAGCGCTGTTAGTGCGTGCTTGGCGACGAAACCACACCTCACCGCATTATTCAGTCTTAACTTTTTTTTGTTTGCTTCATTTGAATGTGCAATTTATCTTCCAAATGCTTACAAAATCATGAAAAAGATCTTTCAAGGCAAAAACAATTATTCTTTGCTGATATTATTCACAGCATCAGGAACAAATTTAATAAGCTCAACCGTAAATGCCTTTTTGCTAGGATACACAGTGCCCTCATTCTAGCGAGCGAAGCCAGCGGGGTTTGCTTAGCATCCCAGAGGGTTGGCGAGAGTTAACGAGAAGGGGTACGGAGCTTTAGTAGTTGAATATCTTGGTAAATCTTCATAAAGAGGAGGAAAAACTCAGAAATTCTTGTATATTTCGAGATGAGTCATTGGAAATTTAAAACTTTTCATATTTGCATAACGTTGGCAACTTTTATTGTTTGCGAAATAAGAAGACTTAAAATAGCTTATAGTAGTCAGTATTAATTACCGTAGCTCAATAAATGTTTAATTAATAACCTTCAAACTCTAAACGTACCGTAATTAGTTGTGATTCATCCCATACGACCGCAAAATTATAGCCTTGGTGGCCTAGTTATAAGGTGTCAGCCTTGAAGCTGGAGGGTTCCAGGTTTGAAACCCGACTCCACTCAAGATGCGTTGGGCCTGTTGCACGTTAAATCATAAGTAGGGGCCAAACGGGACGTTAATCTAAATAAACTAAACTGAACCTCCTTAATATTGCTATTGATTTAAATAAGTTACTTAATGCGTTAAGATCCTTCATTAGAATGCTCCATGATTTGTAATGCTATGCAACAATGAAATTGCTACTGAAGTGAATTCCTGCAATTCTGCATGAAATTAAACTACTAAACATCAATATCACCATGAAAAATCTTCATTGGCTTTTGTTTCGGAAAAACAGATGTGCAATTCTATAACTTTTTTTTATTCTTTTTATTAATATAGTAGTTATAGTCAATAATTTTTCTATGCAACCTGTTAAAAAGACCATGATAGTACACTGATTTCCAAAAGATATGCAAGATTCCTAAGATGTGAAAAATTTGGAGTCAATATGGAGAAAATTAGCGAAATTAGGCAGAAAAAAACCACCCGAATTTACAACTTAAAATTAAATAACTGAAAACCTAATTCGAATTTTTTGAAAAAAACCTTTTACGGTTTATCTCTCTCTTGTACTAAACCATCATTGTGCCAAATTTGGTTCCGATAAGTCCAATGGTCTGGATGTGCATAAAGAACAAAAATCCGAACATACAAAAAATTGATCTTATATATATATATATATATATATATATATATATATATCAAAACCAACATATAAACACAAAATAAAAACTCAAAAACAGTAAAAAAGGACAAAATGGCTAAATAGACAAAAACAATGTAAATATATATAAGAACAATGTTAATAATGATCAATATATATATATATATATAAAGATGACAATATCAGGAAAGATTTGAGGCTGACCGGGAAAGGAATTCACACTTTGTAATATAGAAAACTTGACGCGAGTGCCAATGTTTCAGTGCAAGGAATATCGACATAGGACCCCGCGAAACAATCGTAATCGGAGAAGACCTCGCGCAGCATTGTTTAGAGAGGGAACCCGTGCTGTTCTTCGCCGTTTTCTCGCGGTGGCCATTTCCCTCAGCGGCCGTATACAAACCACGGTCGGCCACACGTGCGGTTTTTCTGACGCGAGCTCAGTCATTTGTTTCTGCTTTCTAGTACAACAGAGTGGCGAATTCAAACCAAACAGTTGTTTGTGTGAAACTTTTGATACATTAGAAATGTATAAATAAAAGATTCATTCCATTTATCTCGTATTTCGTACTTGAAAACGAAGCAAAAGTGTTTATAATTTCATTAGAGTTTTTTTTGTTCCCCCCCCCTCCTTTAACTATAAAAAATTTTAAGATTAATTATATATTCTTAAATATTTCTTTAAAGTAAGAAGGTAATCGAAAGAATTCCAACTTTAAATTGAACCATATTATTTCCTTTTAACACCAACGCAAATATTTTCGAATTAAGATACAGAGTAATAAATGTGCCGTGCAGCTGTAAAGTGGCTATCTCCAAATAAGAAAAGTTTTGAGGTAAGTGGATTTTCTGTCCCATCTAATCAAAATGAGGTATGAAAAATAAACTGCGTGGCATTCGAAGCGTTTCGGCAATGCATTCTAATCACCAATTCATGATGGTGAGATGTTAAGATGGTTAAATGGACATATAATCTTTGAAAAAAGGTATTTTTGAAAAATAGAGATGGTTACTTTTGCAGCTACACGACACAAATAGCTTATTTTAGTTATACTAACGTCAAGTTTTGAAGCATCACGAGTACTATTTTGTGGCGTACTTCGTAATTTTGAACCGAGATCAGATGAAAAGGACAAAAGAATCAATTTTTAAGAGAGTAATTATTAAAATTAGGTTATAATTGGGAAAAGGGAATAAGTACAATTATTTTAAACAATTTTATTTAAAAAGAAACAGAAAAATGTAAACATTTAACAAAAAAGCAATATAAAAGGCCCAAAGTTTGAGCTGAATGATGTGAAAGTAAAATAAATGAAATTGCCAATATTTCAAATGAAATATTCACATCTGTGATATAAAACTGGAAAAAAAACTATGCAAGTTCAAGAATCATAAGCTCACTATCCAAATAGTATTCCTTGATATATTTATTTTAAATATCAAAAAATGTAGAACAGAACACAACAGGATCAAATTAAGTCCTGTATTAGCACTTGGGCAAATCAATTAACGGGCCCTCTCCCTTCCATAACTACCAAAGTCATATTTTTTATTTTAATTTAATATCTATATAAGCAGTTTTTATATAAATATAGTTTTGAAAATTTTATATGACATTTAATTGCTGGTTAGCTTGAAGAAAGTTAGTTTCAATATCTTGCGTTTAAAAAAATTTAAATTTAAAAATCAACTTTTTAACAAAACGGTAAACAAAGCAACAAAATTTGTTTCAGTACATTCCAAATATTCATATAAAAAGTTTGACACTGGTGTTGACACTCATGAGTCAATCCGTCAACTGTAAGAAAAAAAGATTGACCGCACATACCTGCAAGAGAAATTTAAAACGTGAAAAAATTGCTAAGAAAAGTGTTTCGAAATTTAATTTTAATTTAACACGTTCGAGTACATAGAGCCCTTGTAAACCAAGTAAAATTACAAAAATAACACAGAAAATGCCGGAAAAAATTTCGATGCCTGAGGCCCCCTAGACAGTTGCCTACTTAGTAATCCGACACTGGAACATATGAAAATACCAACAGAAACCACCGATCTGTTGGTATTTTTCGAAAGCGATTTATTTCCCTCGCCTGAAAAATAGACCCGAGCGAATCGTTTTGCGGCAGCCGCGAAGAATGCACGCAAAGAAAGGGAGAAAACGGCGCGAAGGTCACGCGTGTGTCCCACACCTGCTCTTCAGCATATTGTCTATAATTCTTGTGCGGTTGACCTTCAAGCAGCGACTGCTAGAACTCGCTCGTGTGGCCGTATACTAAACAAGATCACCTCCGCTTTCTAGCCTCGAAGAAAAGCAAATGGGGTCTGTCCATAAATGATGCCACAATTTTTTGCAATATTTTGAACCCCTCCCCCCCCCTTTGTCACAAAGTGTCACACTTGCCCATACCCCCTCCCCCCTGTCACATGTCACGCTATATTACATAAACATATACTTGTAATTGATAAACAAAGCACTACTTTAAAAATCATATTTCAAATTTAATTTTGAAACTTTAACTATGTGTTTTAATGACATTTGTGAGCAGGGGGGAGGTTTTCTTCTAATGGCGAAGAATTTCTGCTGTTACCATATTCTCAGAATGTCTTTTTCGAAAAGAAAGGAATATAAGTGAAAGAATCACGTGAAAGTTGTTTTAGCCCCGATTAAAAAATACACTCAAATTCTGGTAATTTCAAAATAACTTCAAAATATTATCAGCTGATTTTAAATGTTTTTATTTTAACTAAAATGTGTAATGTCACACTTCTTGTTACCCCTCCCCCCCCCCTTGTCAGAAAATGTCATAATTTCACGAACCCTCCCCCCCTCCAAGCGTGACATCATTTGTGAACGACCCCATGACCAATAAATATATTTGGATATAGCCACTTACTATCTTAATCTCATGTTTTAATTTACTTTTACTCTCACTTTTCTAATTAATAAATAGAAACAAAAATAATACTGAGAACTAAGGATCAAGAGATTTAATTGGCTTAGAGTGATTTGTGTGTCTTCGAAATACTTGTAAATAGGTAAATCGCAATTTGTTCTGTCACTAACCCATTCATTTCCCCTAGTAACAGAAAACGAAAGACCCCCGAGCAGGGTCGGCTCGTGTATAGGGACTGCGGAACTGCAGCACCCTCATCTTTTTTCAGTGAATAAATTTAATCACTTATTTATTTAGTTTTGCATTCAATATCCGAATCCATCAATAAAACTAGTTTGAGACGCAGGAATTTTCCCTTTCCGCTTTCTTCTCAGAAAGTTTTTCCCCCTTAGTGAACTATAAAATCCCTTTGTACCGATTGCTTCGCTTGAGCATGCGCATTTGTAATGGAATCTCAGAACTTTTCTCTCAACAGGCATTTAAATAAGCAGATAACTATCCACATGACACCGCGAGACAGGAAATAGTTTTAAGAGGTGTTTTTGGCTGGGGAAAAATGTGTCACGGGATGAAATTTGAAAATAAATTACTTTGAAAATGAATAATAAAGGAAAATGGAGAAATAATTATTGATTAATTAAAAAATTACTTTAAAAATTACCGTAGATAAATTGGAATAATTTTTTTCTTTTTCAATTCAATATAAATTTTTAAACAGATTTTACTTCTAAATGGGAATAAATCTAAAAGGAGTGGATTGCAAAATTTAAGCAATAGTCCAGTCATTAGGTAGTCTTTTAGAACAAATTCTCGCGGAGTCGTAATTTTTTGCTCCTTTATGTTTTTTTTTGGGTACTGATTACGAATCTGAGGCTTTCCACCAAAAATATTTCTTGGATTTTAGTTATAGCCAAAAAAAAACATGAAAAAAATGGATTTCCACCAGTTTTTTGCTTATAACTCAAAAACTATCAGTATTCTATCAACTAAACTAAATTTCAAAATAAAAAAATATTTTCGGCCTGGGAAGTTCACATATAAAGATAGAAAAATACAGAAAGAAATCAAAATAGAATTGTGATATTATTAAATTGAATTTAATGAACGTGTCAAATCACTATTTCTTTTTTATAAAACAATAAAAAAGTATTTTAAAATTAATATCAAACTGTAACTACCCGTAGAAGCAATTGATGAAACCATCAAAAATGCAAGACTCCTTTTAAATGGTAAAAACTGCGTAAGTATGTCAATAGGTGTATCAGGAATAAATGAACTACCACAGACTAATCAATAGGACCTGTGCTGGCCATGGAAAACAAAACGAAGGATTATTATCCGGTTTTTGTTATGATGTTTCTAATCTGATACAGCGTGTACGAGTGGACAAAAAATTTATATCCCTTGCTAACATGAAAAATAAATTATGTATCAAATTTGATACAGTATGCAGTGAAGGGTTAAGCTTGTGAAAAGCCATAGCGCTGACACATTTAGAGGGTCTCTGAAAATGTACATTTGTTTTTTTCACATTTTAACAAGTCAGTCTTACTAGTTTTAAAATAATATTAATGATTTCGCATACATTTGATGCTAGTATTTTTATTTTTTAGTTTCTGTACTATTTTTTAAATTAGCTTAATAAATCTTTATTGAATAATTGCAATGCTTTGAAGTTTGTAATTTTAACTTTAATATAATTTTCTAATGAATTTTCATTTAACATAATTCACTAATGAAATAAGAGCAATTCTCGAAACTACTTCATTTTCCGACAGCCCTATAAATAAATATAAATTTGCTGCTTTCATGTTATTTTTTAAAATTTTTTATTTATTTACATAACGAATTCTGATAATAATATAATAATATTCAGATAATAATTTATATAATAATATTCAGATTCTTACGAATGTTGAAGTGATTACTTTACACATTGTTAGATTATTGTCACCAAGGATTTTTAATGTTAACACATTATAATTTGGTTGCATTGCCAAGTCAATTGTCAATGTATCCGCCTACGTTGAGAATTCATTTCTGGCCGAAAATTGCAATTTTTTCGTTTCACTTCACTTTTATTTTTTAACGTTATCCCCAAAACTCATTTTATTTTCCTAAAAAGATGATCGGAAATCAAATTAGAAGCATTTTAGTAAAATTTAACAGTTGAAAATGGGAAAGTAAAGAATGCGATAAACATTTTTCATTGTTTTCACTTTTTTTAATATTTAATGTTTATTTCTCTTCAGTTGTACTTTCCATACATAAATAAAGAATACTTTCTTTATGAAATTCTTTATTTTTCAAAGTGTTATTAAAAATTCCGTTCTTTTTTCATAATAAATACCGCGATAAACTAAATTATTCTAGAACTCCAAAAATTCATTTCCATCTAACCAGATGTAAATCCGGCATAATGGCGACAAGCACTAAGGTCCCCTCAGTGGCGTATTTGCATCAAATGGCGCCCAGGGCAAATACCGAAACTGCGCCCCTCCTTCTTTTTTCCTTTGAAATGCGTTCCTCATTTTCTTTTCGGAAACTTTAAGCTGGCGAGTGCAAAAACTAAAAGTACAAATAAACTTAAAAAATAACATATCAAACATTTTTGAGTTGATAGGATTTACAAATATGTTAACGAAATTTCTCTAAATTTTTACCGAAACTTGGTGCATTCTAACTTTAATTCTTTAAATATGGCTGAAATCAGAAAACCAAATTTTTTCGTAAGAAACTTTTGATATATTGGAAATATATAAATAAAAGGTGCACTCCATTTATCTCGTATTTGAAAAATAATATAAAACTAAGGGGCTCTTCCCCCTACTCGCTAAAGCTCGCCAACCCCCAGGAGGATTGCGTTGTAATCCTCCCAGGTTCGCTACTCAAACCCTGCTCGCTTCGCTCGCAAGAGTGAAGACACTTGGCGTCCTAGCACAATTATTGTAAAATATTTATATATGTATATATGAATCAACTCTATTTTTCTTCTGATGCTTTGACTTAAATCAGCTCAGAAGAAAATTTTTTAACCTCAAAAAAGATATTTTCCTTCAAATAAAACTTACAAAGAAACTTATGAAAGTGCATAAATAAACAATTAAATAAGAGTTGCAAGATTAAAACAAATATAATTATTCTAAAAATTAATTCTAAAAACAAGTTAGATTTAATATTATTAATAAAGAGATTGTGGTGTGACATCTTAGCACTATAACATAAAAAAAGACAACATTATGAGTAAATAAAAATCTTAAGCTTATTTCCTTTTAATGCTTTCACCTTAATCAAGAAGGAATAACATTTTTGGGCCATGAACCTTAGCCTACCTTATTTGCAGGTACGATGCGTTCTAATAAAACCTTATTTGTATGCACTGTGCGATCGAATAGAACGTTATTTGCAGGTATTGAATATAAAATGTTATTTGTATGCACAGCACGGGCAGATGAAACGTTAATTGCAGGTACGGAAGTAACAGATAAAATGTTATTTACAGGTATTTTCCATTCCGGTAACTTGCACATTTGTGTTTTCCTGATGACACTAAACTATTTTAATTATTTCAGAATTTTATTATCAGTTAACCAATTAACTTATTTTGCCAATGGCGCCATCTGCTTATGAATTTAAGAAGAAATTGTTAAAAAAATATATTTTCAATAATGAATTCTATATTAAAAACTAAAATGTAGAAAATAATTAAAATAAAAAAAATTACTTTTTAGTACACAAATGAAACAGTGTTTTAAAAACATTTTTTATTCTTTCCTTAATTTAGAACACTTGTAAATTTGAGAGATGGAATTTACAGTAGGAGTTATTTTAAATTTATCGGATAATATACCATGTTTGGAAAAAGGAATAAAATCTAGTAAAAAATTTATTTTCCCATAAGTTTTAGGAAAATAATATCTGAAACTAAAACTATCTAAAATATTAGTCATGCGGCAAATCAGATAGAGGAAAAAAGTGCTTAGGAATATGTTAAGAAAAATTTGTAAAGATTTTTTGGAAATTCTTAATTTTCAAGCTTTTCATAAGAAGTATCGTACTTGATCCTATGACAAATGATACATTATTTGTCTCCGAATTCCTTTTTTTTGACAGAAAATTGTTATCGAATACAATAAAAAAACAGACACAGGTTTTAATAATCACGTTAAAGAAGCACTCAGAATATCGACTGCACTTCCAGAAGTGACGTGAGGGAATAAAAGAAGTCCGGTAATGACGCTGGAACTGTTCAAAATGGGTTAAGCATACATTACACGTACAGAACGCCGCCCCATGTCCCCGTAATACCATTACAGTACCCACATTACACGTATCGTGGTCTGTTCCCGTGGGCACGAGGGTAATGCCACTCGCCACAAAAGTATGTAGCGCGTGACAGGTCAGACAAGATGACGGAAATCGTGAACTGTATTCAACCGGCTTGAAAATGCGCACGATGGTTACGGAAAATCGTCAGCAGCGAAAATTCAAACCAATCGGTTGTGACTTTGACGGTGACGTAATTCGCCTTCCACGGTACCGAAATCCTGTCTGACCAGTTGCCTCAATGCGTCAAGTGCTACAAAATTTTTTGGCGAGTGGCATTATCCTCGTGCCCACGGAAACAGACTACGATAAGATGTCCGTGTGAAATACACTTCACTGACTGAAGACTCTTCTCCGCGAAGCAATTTTTAGTTATCCTAAAATAGGACGACGAGAATTTGAGGAGGTTTGAGGGACAATACACCCAGATAGAATGCACATTTGCAGCAAGTGTGATTTGTTCTGGATATTATCTTGTCATGACAAACTTGACGCCACAAGTTTGCAGTGAAATTCCTGTAAAATAACATAGCATATTCGACCAACCCACTTACAAAACAAGTTTGCTGTGAAGTTGATAATACACACTTACACACCACGATCGCAAAACAAGTTTGCTGCACAGTTGATACGGCACACTTACATACCGCCCTGGATACAGTTGTATATATCTGGTTTTGATTTTTTTGTGCCTCTGTTTAAAGATCATTAATAACATAAATCATCATTAATCATATTCTCAAAATGATAGAAAATTAAATCAAGAAGACAATAAAAATAACTTGTAGCTTCTGTATAAAAATCCTTGCTATCTTTACCGAGAAAGGATTCGCTGGTCTAGTGGTTATGGCGACAGGTTAGTAAGCGAGATTTCCGGGGTTCGAATCCAAGTTTCCTATGTGTTTTTTCTTTTTTCTATTGGTTTGCGATGAATTTATGACAAGCTTGCAGAAAACTTGTCGCGTTGTGACTTCGTCGTTTGCAATAACTTGTTTCAAACTAGCACTCTTGTCGTGTCAAACTTGCTGCAGACTTGCAGAGCAAGAATACTGTAACGCTGCTGCAAACTAAAATTGCTATCTGGGATACGGCACACTTACACCCCCCGACAACCTGAATACAGTTGTATATATCTCGTTTCGATTCTTTGTCTCTGTTTTAAAAAACATCCGATTTTGAATAACATCTCCTAGACCGTCCTTCTTTTCATTAATTCAATAAATCAATGATAATTTAGAAAAACTAACTAAGTCTTTTTATGAAAAAATATTACTTTTGAAAAATTCTCCATCCCAACTTTTACTAAATATAGAACTCGAACTTTAAAGAAAACTATATCGCATTTTTCTTAATGTTGAAATTTTAAAGTTCATAAATAAAATTAACATTAAACCCAAAAAACAGTCAATGTTTGTTGAAAAATAATAACTTACTTTGTGTCCCATGTTTTTAAAAATAATTAGTTTTGATCCCTAATTTCAAAATTTATTCCAATAGCAAAACGTATTTATTAAAGAAAATCGCTCTCTCTTTGATTTCAAATCATATTCTCAAAATTATAAAAAAATTATTAAATCGCGGGAAGACAATTAAAAATAACTTGTAGCTTGTGTATAATAATCCTCGCTATTTTCTCCGCGTGATTATTCACTGGTCTAGTGGTTAAGGCAACAGGTTGGTAAGTGAAATTTCCGGGGTTCGAATCCATGGTTCGTATGCGTGCTCTCTTTTTTCACTCCTTTGCATTGAACTTGACGTGACAAGTTTGATGCAAATTTAACGCATGGTGACTAAGTCACTTCTGAAAACTTGTTATGAACTTGCGGTCTTGCCTTGTCAAACTTGCTGCAAGCTTGCAGACTTGCAGGGCAAATTCCTTTTCTCTTCGCCCTCCCATCTTCTTGAAAGATGAAAGCTGTATACCAATGCCACATCCTGCCGTGACCTACGTTAACTTTTAGACTTCGCTGACTTACCTCCTCAAGAACTCCTTTAAATAAGGGCATATTATCAGAAAAACTCAACAGCTCTCTCCTAGCACGGTTGGGAAGACACCAGCCTACAAGCCCGTATGCCGCAGGTCCGAATCTGACCAGTACTTGCTGGCTGAAAGTTAATGTTTCTGCGAATTTGTGTAATCTTTTTTTCCATCTATAGCAAGACAATCACTGCTGGACTTTCTCTCCCCCCCTCTTTTGCCTACTCTTAGAGATTCTGATCACCCAAATCCTATAGTGCATCCAGTTCAACGAACTCATCATACAGGGGACCATCATAGGCAATCAAAAGGACTCTGTTGTCCCCGAAAAACTCGACGATGCTTTCCCCTTTATTTGCGACATTTGTTGAAAAGACCCAGCTACCTTACGACCACCTGTAGTATCAATGGTCCAACTGTCTCTTCCTTAGTAAACAGGTTGCTATTTTGCAGTTTTGTCCTCTCTGGAACCTAGAAATGGCTTTGTATCGCAATTTTGACTTTTTTTTAAAAGGTAGTTCACTAACGTTTATGATTATGTATTAAATTGAATGTTACGATCTTGAATCAATTATGAGAAACTTTTTTTTTTCCTGCTGTACAGTGAGAAGGTACATTAAACAAAACTTGATGAAATTTATAAGCACTTTTTATAGATCCTACAAATAAAATGCTGCATAAAAATTATTTCGAAATATGCACGATGTTTGAAATTTAAATTCTCAAAGATTGCTGAAACCATGAATTTAATTCTTTTAAAGTTTGAAGTTTTGTGCTTGATTTTTGTTTATTTAAAGTTTTTTGTTCTTACATTATAATGTCAATTTATTTTATTTCCATACTTCTAACTCACTATTGATTGATAAACAAGGCAGCTATTTATGTATAATATTTTAGATTCAAGTTGCTTGCTTGTGTTTTTTTAAAAAAACTTTTCTTTTTAAACACTTCTTACTTCGTGTATCTCAGAGGATGCATGTTTTTCGTTTTTCAGCAGATTTTAAAGATAAAATTAATTTATTAATATTATTACTGCATTCTGAGAAAGAAAATATTTTCGTAAGTAGAATCGTTTCAACCTTTTGTAATATAAATAATTTGTAGCATTTAATGCTTTATTATGAATGCTTCATAAGCACATTGAATTTTTTATATTCTGTCGAGAGGTTTCATTATTTATTACATGTGCTGTATGTTTGCAAAATAAGGTTAAAATTTTGTATATAATAGATAAATTAAGTATAAAAAATTCTTTATAATAATTTACTACGATGTAATTAATTCATCCAAAGTAAAATTGGGCAAGATGTACGAAGAATTTAACATGCAGTTGTTAAGAAAAGCTTATATATCCATTCTCGCTTATGTGTTAATTCACGTTCATATATCGTTATAACTGCTAATTTATATGCTTGCAGTTGCGATAATATTAGGCTGAAAAGTAGTTCACCTTGTTTCTAAAAAGGCCTTTTTTTCTGTGTATAGACCTCTATAAATCAAGATCCTTCCTCGATTACAAATGTCTTTCTTTACAAAATACAATCTTCAACGGGTTTTTCTGCATTAATACATAGAATTTACTCGAAGATATTTAGATTAGTTAAAATAAAAATATAAAATTAAATTTAGAATATCTGTATTTTGTTCGACCAGCATTTTTTTATTTCATATAAATGAAAATACATGTGTGGGATTTGAATTTTTAGTAATTTTTCACTGGTCTGATATTTAGCAAAAGAAATGTAATTTTAAATTTGTTTCTTTAGCAGCATCTGAAAGTAAAGAGAAACCGAAAACTGTTTTATCTTGAGAGTTTTTAAAATTTTCTTCAATATTTTGATGTTATCTTAAATGAAGATTTAGTTGATAAGTAATTATATATTACAAAATGAACCAAATCATTTTATAAAAAATAAATATGACGCGCCGAGAGTACACGATGAAGCCGAGAAAAAAAGGAATTCGTTTTCTGGCGAGTGGCAGTTTATGAATGAAATTGTGCGTACTCATTCCGAAGAATGTCTCGTTCGAAAAAAGGCCGCCGAAATATTGTAAAGATACTCATTAGCTCCAACACTTCTGCCGGCCGAAATCTCCTCAACCCATGACGTGCGGCACAATAGGGCCTGACAATTATGGCGCAGCTGAAAATTTTACATAAGGGAGTGAAATCTTCACTTGTAACTGGTACAGTAAAATGTTAAGTGAAGGTCGAGGAAATACGAGGTGGGCTTACCCGAGGTCGTATTGTAGGACTACAACATGCAGTTGTTCCATCGGGATAGAAACCTCCATTGTTCGCTCTTTATGTGCAAGGGCATGATTTCATTGCGCGGCAATGTTGGCCTCGTGTTATCCCATATTCAGGGAAAAGAAGGGAAATATTCATTGAATGTCAATGAGAGAATCACTTAAGACTCAGGAGGGGGTTTTTGATCTTTTGATTACAATGTGCCTATTTAACGCTAGAAAAGCGGTGTTCTACTCGATTGCAATAACTTGTTTCAAGTTTGGCGTGTCAAACTTGCTGCAAGCTTGCAGAATTGAAGAACAAGTGTGCTACAAACTAAAATTGGGTACTTACGTATTAACGCCACCGAGGCTACAGATTGGCGGTAATGCGCCAATAAAGAACAATTTTGTTTACAAAAACCGCCAAATTGGCGGCACTTAAAAACCGCCAAATTGGCATTAATACGAACGTACAAAAACTGCCAAATTCGCGGCACTTAAAAACCGCCAAATTGGCGTTAATACGTAAGTGCAAAAACCGCCAAATTTGGCGGCACTTAAAAACCGCCAAATCTGTAGCCTCGGTGGCGTTAATACGTAAGTATCTAAAATTGCTATCGGGGATACATTGTTATTTATTGAATATTCTTAAATTTTTTTAGCTTAACAGCGATCGATAGATGTTATAAAAAGTTGTCTGAGAATAAATTTCATAAATTTGTTTGAAAATGTACTGAAATAGAATTTACATTTACGTGAATGTAAATTTTTAATTGTATATTTCTTAAAAGGGAAATTATCAAACCATTAGTAAATATATTTAGCTTTATCCATGATCATTTTAAGGTCAATTATTCTGCACAAATATTATATTTTCAAATCTGATGAAAATGCTAATTTTGTTATGGTTGAAGCTGTTCGGTAAATTTTAATGTTTTATAAAAACAGAAAGAAAATGCTTACACGAGTTCTATATTGTAGTTGTTCCATCTGGATAAAAACCTGCCATTGCCTGCTTTTTCTACGCATGCGTTATCCTTTCTGCACAGTTCAAATTATATGTAACGAAACAAATTAAATATCGTAAAATTCCCAACAAATGCATGCTTTTATTTTTTTTCTATCTTTAATAGTTTCTGAGATATTAAATAAAATCTAAAAAGAGGGAATAAAATCCAGGATGGTAGCAAATTTTGAAATCCATTATCTCGGAAACTATCAAAGCTAACACAAAAATAAAAGCATGCTTTTGTTGGAAATTTTACGCTCTTGAATATACTAATGACATCTTATTTGAAAATTGAATAAATTTTGAGATATTTAAGAGAAACTATAAAAGGGGACGCAGTCCAAAATGGCGACAGTTTTTGAGACCCATAATCTGGGAAACTATTAAAGCTGGAAGAAAAATAAAAGCATAAATTAGTATGGAATTTTACGCTCTTTAATTTATTAAAACGATTGTAATTTTAAAACTGAATACTTTTCGAGATATTTAGGAAAAACTAAAAAAGGGGGGATGAAATCCAAGATGGCGGTGCGAGCTCACCCCCACACACACGACCAGGGACTTTTAGTATAATCGACAGAAGCCCCTCACGAACAAGTGTACCAATTTTCAAAATTATAAGATTTAATGTTTCTTTTCAAACCCTCCATTGACTGGACTATCAACTAAGAGTTTTTACAAATTCATGTACCAATTCAAGACCAATTATCTCAAAACAATTAAAGCTTGAAGAAAAATCAAAGCTTCCATTTTTAGGAAATTGTACGCTTTTTAATTTGTTAAATCACATGCAATTTGAATATTTAATAGTTTTCGAGATATTCAAGAAAAAGTAAAAGAGGGGGAGGAATTCCAAGATGGTGGCAACATTTGAGACCCATTATCTGGGAAACAGCAAAATCTGGAAGAATAATAAAAGTATGTATTTATAGGGAGTTTTACGCTCTTTAATTTTTTTTTATAAATTGTAATTTGAAAACCGAATTGTTGTCGAGATATTCAGGAAAAACTAAAAAAAGAGGAATGAAATCGAAGATGACGCCGTGAGCTCTCTCCCAGGATCGGGGACTTATAGTATGTTCATGGTAAGCCCCGGAGGAACATGTGTACCAATTTTCACAACTATATTATTTAAAATTTAATTAACCTCTATTTTTTACCTTCGTTGACTGAACTAAATGTGATATTTTCTTATCGTTTTCTTGGTTCTTCATCGAAATTCAGTTGCATCGATGTTGCTCTCCTCATTCGAAGGAAGCCCCTTAAAATCGTTCACACCAGATTTTCAGATTTTCGTACAGGCGCTCATCTCAAGCCTCTAGAGGTCTCAAAATCTGTTCTACTAACATCAGACCATAAAATTTGGTGGGTCATTTACAGGTTCGACAGTATAGAAGGGCAACCCGATCCTAGGGGATCGGGTTGACCATAGGTGCGGTCCGTTCTACTGTGTCCCCTCCTCATTTTTCTTTCAAAACGGGCCCTCTCTGCCCTAATTTCCCTAGAATGACTTCCTCCCACACTCTCCCTTCCTCTTTTCGTGTTTTTTCCTTTGGTCCGAGATGCTCGTTCCCCCTAACCTACTAATGTATTTCAGTTTTATGGCATAGTGGGCCGAAAAAAATATTAAACCGGATTAAAATTTAACTTTTCCCCTGGTCTACACCATTTTTCAACGGATTCTTAGTTTGACGAAACGTTTTGGCACACTGTGTTAAAAGAAAAACTGGTGAATGTCACGCTTTATTTTTACTCTGAACAGCAAATTTAAATTGTTATAATGTTATACCTATAAGTGTTGTGTATTTCGCTAAAATGTCTGAAAAAAGAAAAGATCAGGTGCGATTTATAGGAAACGAAAGGCAGGGGTTTATTTTGAAAAAAAATCATCAAAATTGAAAATATGGAATCCAGAGAAAGTCTGTGAAAATGATTTGAAGGCAGATCTTTAACTTCTGAAAACTTTAAGAACGACAATATAACATATTGTTCGAACCAAGAACAGAAATTCCTGTGAATTCAACAACGTAGGTAATTTTGTTATTATCATTCTGGTTATGTTATTTTAAAATT
>BGPR01004735.1:0-15066 GCA_013235015.1 Araneus ventricosus
TTTTATTTCCAGTCCAGGCCCAGGAATCCGGAAGGCATGCGACCCAGGCAACAACACAGGGTAAGAAAAAATAAATAGATTTTGCAGGGAAAATAGAATTTTCTCTCTAGGATTTTGGGATTTATTTCTGTAACCCTTTCTTCCGAACATTCGGGTCTTAAAGCGGAGGAGGAAATGGTGGAAGATTTTGCGATGCTTTTTTTTCTTCAGGCTGCCCTTTTTTTAGCCTCTTCAAATTGGACGACCCTGGTGCACTATTTACTGCCTGTCAGAAATACAAAGAAAGTTAAGGAACGGAAAACGGAAAGACAAAGCGTGGAGCCAATACCAGTCAACCTTTTCTTCTCCTCCCGTGAAAGACGAGATGAAATGTGATTTCATTCTATATCAAAAGTTTTTTTAGAGCGTTCATCTCTTCTTCTTAAGATTTTTAAACAAATATATTTTTCAGTTGTGATTCATATCGCTTCCTTGAAATTTCATGGTACAGAAAGGTATCGAAAATAAGATTTTTTGTTACGAAATGAAATTTTGGATAGAACATGGCTTCTCATACTCGTGTTCCTTTGTAGAAGAACCCCACATGTCATGAGAATTTTACTATTAGTCACATTTTAATCGAATATCCATCTTCTAAATCTCACCGTGATCATTATTTTCATTCACAGTCTCTGACTTCGCAAGACTTGATGGGTGGAAAAAGATCACCCAAACATTTTTAACTTTTTAAAGGCTATTGGCGTTTTTGCGTACATTTAACACTTTTGACTTATATCTCTGATTGTTGTAAAGTTTGCTTAAATTTAACAATTTTGCCTTTCATTAACTTTTTATAGCGTCTTAATTGTTTTAGAACGAACTGGAATTTTATCGTTTGATTGGCGCGGTTTACCCAAGAATGGTCCTTGCGCCAATTAGCCTCACACTACCAACCAACCAAATCTTTGTAGAAGAAACAAAAATAGACAACGAATTTTCTTCTCGGGAACAATTTCCAGATTACCCAGGTTTCGAAAATAGATAAATAGAATAAATAGCGATTATATAAAGATAAGCAGAAATATATTTAATTTGAAACAGATATTCTTTGAATTTAATTGCAATGTTTTAAATCAATGTGATAAATTTTCTAATGCAAACTTCATAAAAATGTTTGCTTTAAAAGTTCTGGAAGAATACTTCATGAAAGGTTTATCGGATAAAAATCACGACCAAAATTAATAGTATCCCTCTTATTAATTGAATAAAGCAAATCAATTCTTCTAAAAATTGATAAATGGAAATAAAATTTCAGACTTACACCAAAACTGATTTTTGTTTTAGAATAAATATCAATATAGGTTCCTTAACCCAATTAACCTATTAAACGCCAAAACTATAAAGAATGATTTTTTTACTATCAGAATAATATTAATTGTTGATTTGAATCTATATAACATAAGATGTATAACATATAATGTATAGTAAAATTTGCATATATATATATATATATATATATATATATATATATAGTTTGATTTTTTGAAAAAAAAATCGAGTGTTGCGTTCACTGCAATCACTGTTACGACTGCAGCATTGTAAAGTATTATTATCATTATTCAAAATATTAACATTCCTTCTTCTTTGCCACCGACTTTTGCATTTTCTGGAGAAATAACAACAAAATCGATTTCACTCTTTTCTTCATCATCATAAAATCTTTGAAGAGCATCTTCTAATGTAAAATATCTCGTTCTAGACATTTCTTTGCTTGCCGAAGGAGAAAAATTACCACAGAGTCTAATGGTGAGAGTAAGTGGTTGAAGTATTCTCTTCTCGCTGACGATGCGTGAGAGCAACACCTGTTTTTTCAACCCCCTCTAGAAAACCATAAAAAAACTGACTGATGGCATTTTGTGATAAGCAGTGACCTTAGCAAACATTAGATAGCGTCTAACACTTATGTTTCTCTAGTTGTATTTTTTCTCCCGAAAGACCAGGTCAAAAGTTTTCGTTAAAAAAAACTTAAGAAAGGCGCAGTTCTGGTCCGAGGCCTTAGATTTTTCGTGAACACGTCGGGATAAAATCATAAAACAAGTGTTTCGTATTAATATGTAATTTAATTATCAATCTCTTTAATACTATATTTACACAGAGTAGTATAAGGGTTACAAAATAGATAAATCACAAGTATATCGCATGTAGCAAGAATCTGCGGTAGCTTGCGATTTATCTAGTCTGTAACCATTATACTACTCTGTGTAAATATTGTATTAACAACGTAAACCGTCAACTCTTTAGTCCATTGAAACAAGATTTGATCCCATTCTGCTCTTTTCGTTAAATAAATTTTAAGAGTAATGTTCTGCTTCTTGGCAACTTTCGTACACCCACAGTTTTCTCACCATCAGACCATTTATTTATGAAACCCCTTAAAATATCGATATAAAGAATCCGATGCTTAACGGAGCAATCGATACTTTAATTAACCCTTTTCGAACAACCTAGCTTTTCACACGCACAAATACACACATTAGGCGGTTGGTAATATTTCTCTTCCATTTCAACGCCTCCAAATGTAAATGGTTTATTGAATATACAGCTATAAGTGCTCTAAACTTCTGTTTAAGTGCTGGTACCTTTTAAACATTAAAGCGAACGATACAATGGAACAGCGTCTCAGTCCCTTTCATACTAGAAAATCACCCGTCATGGTATGAAGGGTGCAAATTGCCTCTTCATTCGAGAGATTTCCCGTCAAATTTGACGTGTTTAAATAGATATACATGCGAGAGAAAAGTTTAACATTGAGTGAAAACAAATAAAATAAACATATGTTTTATGACAGGAAATATTCTTTTTTATTTACATATTTCTTTATCCAAAAAACCTTTTGGTAAACAACATTCCGTGTGAAGTATTTTTCGTTGTTTAACCATTTTATTATAATTCAATAACCATGCAATTCTCAGCTTGTCAAGCGCAAGTTAAAAGTTCAAATTTCAAAGGAATTCTTTTTCCAAATTCTAATCAAAACAAAGCGCTTCTCTGCTTGTCAAACGTTGCCAAAAAATATTATCAGATTATATCGTCATGATTGCAATAAATAAGGAGATGCATCGTGGCATCCAACCTATATTACGCTCATGATATACCACTGACATAATGTACTACTTTCTAATAAAAAAAGGAAATTAATTTGAAATATATGATTAATATAATTTAAAATTTCTCGAGAAGTATTGATCATACCGAGATAAATTTTATATGAATCGACACAAAATTTTATTTCACTATTTTAGAGGTATTAAATTTGAAATTAGAACGACAATTAATCTTTTAAATTTTAAATTACTGAAATTTAGGTTCTCTAACAATGAAATACGGCTGTTTAACGTCTCGCAGTGCTATGGCGCGATTTTATTGTTGGTGACGTCAGAGAGATACCGAGAGACATATCTGGGCTATTATATTAGTAATTCTTGCTCAATGCAGAAATGAAAACATTGATTAAATTTGAGAAATATTATATGAGTGTGGTTTTGAAAACAACTACTCAAAACCAATTAATTACTTAAATTCACGTTAATAAAAAATTATGCATCAACTTTAAAATAAACACGGTATAAAAGTTTAGTTTAGCTTAGTAATATTAACGTTTCGTTTCAAGCAACGCGAGAGCTATTTTGGGACGGAACTCTTAATTTTGAACCCTTGTCAGACAACGAGGTCGGCTACATTTCCTTTCGAAACTTCCCTTAAAACGGGAGGACATTTCGCCTTGACGGAACTGTACAAACGTATTCCGATGAATCTGAATTTATCTGAACATGTTTAGTTAAAGAAGACTTTCGAAAATAAGAAGCCTATTTTCGTGTGCTATTTCCTACTCTTCCTGCAACTTCTACTATTCTTTCCTAATAAGCTGCATATTTAAACTGAGGTCTGTGCGTTCAGCACAATTTTCTCTAGACAGGCACACCAATGTATAGTCAATTTCAACACTGTTAATTTGTCTATTTCGTGTCCTAGCATTTTTTCTAAAACGCCGATGACCATTTGTTCGACGTAATACTATGCAAGCAAGAGACAACAAAGACACATCCATTCGAAAATTTCGCTAATTTTTTTCATGCTTATCGAAACAATGAAGATGCTAAAAAATATATTATCTCAATATTCCTGTTTCCACTTTAACTATTTATTCTAATTTATTTCTTTCTTTGACTCAGCAGTTTTTAACATTCTAAATATCGTCTCTGTTATATCAAAGTATCTTATGTCAAAAACATAATAAGCAAACAAAATATTTATATTAACCGTAAAAACATAAATCATTAATAATGAAATTAAAATAAGGTACAACCAAAGCTTCTGGAGCGCCCAAAATGTAGCAATCAACCAAGAAAACATTGAAAATACAAATAAAACCCCTAACAAAATGAAACTTCCTTAGAAATTAATATTGAACAATGAACAAGCTTAAGGAATCCACCAGATGAACATCAAGACGTCACTCATCCGAGGGGATTTAAAAAAACAACAGGAATGCTTTTTGTAAGAGATTCCGACAAAAGTAAAATAAATTCACCAGGAATTTTACTAGAATCTCATGTGACCCGAAGCATTCCGAAATTAAGAGAAGAAGAAGAAATCAAGAGATACACAAATAAATATGTCCTTAATGCTTTGGGTCACAAGAGATTCTAATAAAATTCTAGGTGAATTTATTTGACTTTTGTCGAAATCTCATACAGAAAAGTTTTCCTATTGTTTGTTTTTATTCCCCTCAGATGGGTGACGTCTTGATGTTCACCTGGTGGATTCCTTAAGCTTATTCATTGTTCAATCCTAATTTCTAAAGAATTTTCATTTTGTTAGGTGTTTTTATGTCAAAAACAACATACTGTGCGAAACGTACGCAATTTACATGTAACAGCCGGGACCAAAAGCCACATACTGGCATTTTTTGACAACATACAACAATTACATATCACATACAAGAGTTTCGGAGCAGATGTATCTAACCTGTACAAACGATTTGCATCAGTAAGATGTCTTGGAAAATTTGATATCCTGCATTTTGGTGTAACAGTGACAGTATGCGTTTCTCTAAATAACATAAAATATCAGAATATCATTTGATTTCTCATTATTGGCACATCTCCTTAGAAATGTGAATAAAATAGATTCATTCTTTAAGAGAAATGTTTAAATAATTACTTTTAAAATGCTAAATACTTTACTAAAAAAATTTATGTGATCTATTATTAATTCGTTGTTTTTTAAGATAGGGTTATTTTTTCCTTTCAAATGCTATAAGAGTTTTTGTTCTTATTTTCTTTCAGCTACATTTATATCATGGTAAAAATAACCATACGTGAAGATGATATTCCCAGATAGCAGAACATGTTCCATGATATTGTACAATATTGTTCGATTTTAGATAATATTATATGATATTGCACAATATTATACAATATTGCGAATATTGTTCAATTTTAGATAATATTATATGATATTGCACAATATTATACAATATTGCGAATATTGTTCAATTTTAGATAATATTGTATGATATTGCACAATATTATACAATATTGCGAATATTGTTCAATATCGCATAATATTGTACAATAGCTTTATGCTACTGGGGTCTGAATATAAATGCCTTCTCTAATTTAAGTTAAAATTTAAATTTAATCTTTCTGTAGGATTAAATTGCCATAATGGGATTGAAATTCATTAATTTACCTAGCTCAAGTTTAGAATACAAAATTCAAAGAAATATTATGAAAAAAAATGTTTTCTTCTTAAACATCACTCTTTGAAGGTTAATTCTTTTAAGTTTTGATTTTTGAATCAAAGAATATCCTTTAAAGCTTCTGAAAAAATTCTCCTCTTATTTTCTCACTGAGATTATATTCTTTCCGCTATTTATGAATTTTATCTCGAGAATCCAGACATCAGAATAACATCAAAGGAGATAAAAAAAATTGAATTCAGAATACAATTTCTTATTTATCACATTAATATTCACGAATTCACAAATCTATTGTTGCAAATTCCTTTCTCTTTTGACTCTGTATACTATTTTTGTTTTTATCCTCGCAGAATATTAAATTGTCTTTATGAATGAAAAAAATGATGAGTACATTTAAGACGTAAAAAGAAATTGATTAAAGAATGAATTTCATAAAATCTTTGGTTGAGATATAATTATTTAAATAACAGAGCAATATTCTTCTGTAAGCATTGAAATTTGTAGATAAAAAAATAATGCATAAAAGTTTGAAATTTAGTTAAACTTTTATTTCATTGTTGAATTTCTTAAAGTCGATTGTTTTTCAATCTGGAACTAATCACTTCAACCTTGAAAAAGTGACAAATAAAAAATACTTTATTTAAAGAACATTGCTAAAACTTTTTTTCATAGAAGAATTAATACTTATAAACAAATTAAATAAACTCTTTTTCTAAGCTTTGATCTCTGAATAATTAATTTATAATATTTTTAAAGAAAGAAGAAAATAAAATTTATCTTACAAGATATGCGAAGTAAAAACATTATATTTCTTTTTAAAAGCGTGTTTAAAATATTTTCAGGATTATTCAATGAATAATTATAAATTAATTTAAATAAATACTGAATATATAACGAAGCAGATTTCAAAATCAATTATATATTATTTTACTTGAATGCGTGATTTCCTATTAATTTTCATATCTCTTAGCAAATTCAAATTAAATCTCACAAAACCTTTCTAAGTTTTCCATATTTATTAAACCATTTCATTGAATTAGTTTTATTAGTTTTAGTAAATCCAACGACATTTAAAATTCTTCATCCGTTTCCCCATTTCTAAATCCCATTTCTAATTCTCCATCCCATTTTCTAAAATAGTTTAGTAACCAATATAAAGGTTGTGGGATGGCATAAAGAATGCAAACTAACTCAATAAGCTTTTATTACATTATTCATAAAATGCCGATGGATACATTTTGCGACCATATTCAACAAAAAGTTATCGATCATGTGTGTTCATATTATAGATTGCGGAAGAAACAATTTACATGTTCCTGGAACATTTTAGAAAAGAAGAGAAAAGATATTTCTTTTCATAACTAAAACATGGATTCTTTTTATCTTACTTTTTAAATAAAAGCTCCAGTGAAAGACAAATTCACAGTTGCATACATTTGCAAATCCCTGCGAGCTTCGATGAGTGACGGAAAATAACTGCTTTTTAAAGTTGTCATTCAGTTTTAAGATCTTTGCAAAGTGTGTCGCGCATGCATAAGCGAGGATTTTTACGATCAAAAGAACATTAGGTTTTGAACGCGCCGAAACGCTTTTTAGTTTTATCGTAAAAAGAGTAGCAAAAAAAATGTCGAGCATTTCAGTTTTAAAAGAGTTTTTCATTTTACTGGAAAATGAAACAAGAAGAAAAGAAAAAGAAGGATACTTTTAGTGGGATTTTCATAAGCAAAAAAGAACAGAGAATGGATTTCCACTTTTAAGAGAACAGAATATAGTTCTCCTAATATGTATGCAAATGAGCGGGAAAATTTCTGTTTCAAAATTTTGAGAGAGTTTTTTCGAATGTTTTTTTTTTCAGATTTCTTTTGAAAAATGACTGGGACGATTATTTTTATCTATATTTGCTGATAACTTCAAGGATATTTGCTGAAATATGTCATTATATATGTATTTATACACATGCTCCATATATTATATATGTGATATTTTAATTTTTTAACTTTCTTAAATCATTTTTAACGACACCTCATTTTAATTACTTCTACTTCCATCGTAATAAGCGCACTACGACTTTCATTTCGAGTCACGAGTCTTTTCCGGGGAAATTCCCTTCTATAGGTACTTAAACTCTTTGCGCATTCCTATCTGCCCCTTTTTGACTGCAACATGTAAACGAATAACAATGTCGCGCTGTTTCGCGCGTTAACTTTTGGTTCCTGGTCATGGATCTACATACATTATGATCCCTTCCTATAAACAATAACCTAAACTATCTGCTACTACTGAATGAATGCAGATTTAACAACTGCTGTCCTATTATTTTTTCCTTTACTAACATGGATTACTTCACCTTTAAAGCCTGATCTTTCATATATACATTTTCAATTATGTAGATGTCATTACCCAAATTATATCTAGTACTTTAAAGCAGGGGTTCCCAACTTTTTTTGTTTTTCCCTCGTGTACACCTTGATTAACAGTGTATTCGGTGCCAATGCTGTTCAAAATTTATTTTCTTCACCCCTCTTTTTTTCAATGACACATGTACAATCATAAAAACGTTCTTGTAATCGTTGAAGAGGATATGTTTCTTTTCTTCTGCGAAAATAAGCAGAAAGAGAAGCTGAAGAGAATGATAAAAGCGAAAAAAAATCGATCACTACCCTTTTATTTTCGGTCCAGGCCCAGGAATCCGGAAGGCATGCGACCCAGGCAACAACAGGGAATAAGAAAAATAAATAACGGAAATTTGTAGGGAAAATAGAATTTTCTTTCAGGTATTTTGGAACTTACTTCTGTGACCCTTTCTTCCGAACATTCGTGTCGTAAAGCGGAGGAGGAAACGTTGGAAGATTTCGGGAGGACGACTTTTATCTTCTGTCTGCCCCTTTTTACTTTCTCGTATACGAAGTATACAAAGAGAAAGTATTATAATCGTCAAAAAATTCGAACTCGAGATTTTGACGGATCTCCACGTTTTAGACCTCCCTGAGTCCGAAAAACACAATTTTGGAATTATGTCTGTGTGTCTGTCTGTGTGTGTGTGTGTCTGTCTGTGAACACGATAACTCGAAAACTATTAGAGCTACGGGGATGAAATTTGGTACGTGGTCTTTAAACATAATTTTAGGTTTCTATCACATTTTGGACAAAATCCGTCAACGGGAAGTCTGTCTGTCTGTATGTTCGAGGTCATGCGAACGCTATAACTCAAAAACTTGAATAGCTAGGTGGCTAAAATTTGGTACACAGTTTTATCGTCATGAATATAAAATGTTGGGCCAAATCCGTCAAAGGGTTGACTGTCTGTCGGTCTGTATAATCGCATCTCCAACGAATCCGCTGTCTCCACGCGCATCCGTACATAACGCAATCTTATGTGCACGATATTTATTGACTCCTGCTTGGCGCTTTTGTTTTCATCCGATTTTCCATGCGCATGCGTACTTGGTAGCAATCTGTGCACGCGGAAAGATTGTCTTTGAGCCAAGAAAGAGTAGAAATCGGTACGCATTTAATCGGAACGCATCTCTTTAAATTTGATTTTTTACCTAAATATTTTCTGATAGTCATTGGATCCTGGGTTACAATAGGTTCGAATTTTTTTATCCACGCGGGGGGTGGGGAAACAGCACCTTTTTCGAGAAGTATACGAGAAAGTTTAGGGGAGACCACTCCCGCTGAATTAACTTTGGCTACCCTAGTGCACTTCTTACTGCCTACCAGGAATTTAGAGGACGCTAAGGAACGCAAAACAAAATCTTCTTAAAAACACCAGTGAACTTTTCCTTCTATTTAAAAAAAAATTGACATTAAATATTATCTCTTTAAATGCCGAATGTTTTAGGACATTGATTTCTTCACTTTAAGATATATAATATTTTTCAGTCTTCCTTTAGGATATCATGGTACAGAAGGTAATAAAAAAAATATTTTGATAAAATGAAATATTGAATAGATCACGGCTTCTTATATTTGTGAACCTTCACTGGATCACAGACAAAAATTCCTGAAAAAATTTTATTTTCTAAACATTTTCGAGGTTTCGATGACCCCTAAATTACGATCATCATCTCAAAAATACCCTTGTTTTAATGCATAAAAAGTAATAAGAAAATCGTAAAAAATGAAAACGGAAATAAAACTCATTCCTCAACGTACAGAAAACAGCTAGAGAGATATTTTAAGGGAACCTATCTCTCAGAAATAAAACGGAAATAAATAGGCGGGGTGTATATTATAAATGCGATGTATAAAAATGTTTCATTTTCGAAACATTTCAATATAACCTTATGCACTAAAAGAAATCGAAGAAAAGAAAATCTCCGGGAAATATTTAAATCTGCAATATTTTTAATGTCTAGTTTTATTAAATGGCTTACGCTACATAGGACACCACGAGCCGCTGGATAAGTAAGTGGGTTCTCGCCTGCTTGGTGGGCAGAGCAATGGAGTGGGGTTGAGTTACCTCCTCTGATCACGGGACATCAAGTCATCTGGAGAGGTTGGCCTTAGCTGGTGATGGCTATTAAGATGGACGTTCACGAGAACACTGTTCCACACCATTTGGACCTTTCAATTTTCAGCCCATCCATTTAGGTGGGTCAATCACAGATCAGACCGCGCCAACCGTAAACCCATCACCTACGTGCACTCCCATCCCCCGATATCAAAATGCCCTCCCACTCTGGTTTCCGAAGACTGACTCCCACTCCACGGTTGGTGTTCGCTTTTTCCAGAGACTATCCTTCCCCTCATGTAGAAACGTATTTCACTTTTACGACCCAATACGCCGAATGGAAAACGAACAACGTTAAATTTCCAAAATTTTCCCTAGACTACACCAATTATCATCAGATTTTCGCATTGACTAAGGGTTTTAAGACTTTGGGACACCACTAGCCGCTGGAAAAGTAAGCGGGTTCTCGCCTGCTTGGTGGGCAGAGTAATGGAGTGGGGTTGAGTTACCTCCTCTCATTGCGGGACATCAAGTCATCTGGGGAGGTTGGCCGTAGTTGGTGATGGCTATTAAGATGGACGTTCACGAGAACACTGTTCCACACCATTTGGAGGGCTTCACTAAATACTCTTTCAATTTTCAGCCCATCCATTTAGGTGGGTCAATTACAGATCAAACCGCGCCAACCGCTAACCCATCACCTACGTGGACTCCGATCCCCCGCTATCAAAATGCCCCCCACCCTGGTATCCGAACACTGACTCCCACTCCACGGTTGGTGTTAGCTTCTTGAAGAGAGTATCCTTCCCTCCTGCAGAATCGTATTTCACTTTTATGGCCCAATACGCCGAATGGAAAACTAACAATGTTATATTTCCAAACTTTTTCCTAGACTGCACCATTTCTCATCGGATTTTCGCATTGACGAAGGGTTTTGGAACGATGTGCTCCAAATGGAGTGGAACGGCGTCCTCGTGAATGTCCCGCTTTAGGACTCCGACCTTAGTTTCCGACTGTATTAGTGGTGACCATTCTTCTCTTTTTTTTCTTTTATTTAAAACCCACACCGGCCCGGCCTACCCGGTGGGGAAATATAAAAGAAATACAAATAAGTCAGTATGACACGACACACACAAAAAGATAACAAACACTGCAAAAGAAAGGGACAACAACAAAAATAAATTAAGTAACCTAAAACACACGCACACAAAAAGACAACCAAATGCGCCACCGAATCGATAGTGCACTTGGGGAGAACCATAAATTAATTCAATTTTGTTTGATTTTAACCACCAGATCTAGATCCAACATTAAAAATATACAAAATACATAAAAAAGGAGGAGTCCTCAGAGTGTAGGGCTCCTCGTTTTAAGTATTTTCTTCTCTTGACGCCGGATGCCTAGGCAGAGCGGGGGTCACTCTCTGATGGCCAACTGTCCATGGAACGATTTTTTATTCTTCTTGTTGTGTTGGCCTATAAGTAACAGCGGATTTCACTCATCGATGAAGATACAGTAGTCTCCCTACAACGAATTTCTCCCCATAACGAAATTTTTATTCGGAATGTTAAATAACATTTAAAATATTCTCCATATAACGAAGTGGTTGTCTCCCTATAACGAATTTTTTCAGACCTTTATATTTTCGATTTTTGTCATTTTTGAAGAAAGTTGCTAATTTCTGTGCAAACAAATCGCTCACACGTGCCTGTTTCTGGAACCACTCGCATTGTTCATTCCAGCGATAACACATAACAATAGAATGCTATTTGAAGGGTAATGCAGTTGTGGGGACCTGGGTTTCTACAGAGGGAGCAACATTTCTACGTGTCAAGATTCCAAGAATCATGTGGAGTGGGGGTGGAAACAGCAAATGGATATGACAATACGCATTTTATGTTTATCCGTACTAGTACATATTATTCTCTAAATTGGTGAATTGTCTTCACTTTTGAGCATTTTATTTATACAATAAAAAGTAGTATAATTTTAACAAATTTATAATAAATATTACTTCATTTTTAATTGAAAGTCATAATTAAATATTTTTGAACTTATCGCACATACTAAAAGGTTTGTGACATTTACTTAAATAACTGCAAAAATCTCTAATCTCCGTATAACGAAATTTTCTCTATAGCGAATTTTTGAACTGGAACCAAGCGATTTCGTTATAGGGAGATTCCACTGTAATTGTTGTGTTAGGTATACTCTCAGTTTCATACTCATTTAACCCCTTAACTGGTCTGTTCTCTCAACTATCTAATTAGATGATACCTTCTATTTTGTTACTGCGTTGCCATTTTAATTCAATTGAGAACCTAAAAGAGAGTTGAAATATTTATGGCTTCCACATAATTTTAGTATCTGTTAGGAAATTGTGCATTTTAAGCTACGAAGCTTGCATCTTTTCTAAATTGTCTCTCGTACCTTTACTCCAAGATTCGAAGCATTCTTTCTTTAAGATTTTTACGTCATTTCTTTGAGCTAGTCACTTCACTTGACATCTATATTAGCAGCTATTTAATCGGAATCGTATGACGTTGTCTATTTGATTCTTGCAGCTGATATGTAGATCTGCTGATTATTAGCAGAGTATATATACTTGTCTCTACTATGTCATTTTGGTGCGGTCTGTAGGTCCTCTAAGCATTCTCTCCTCGGAGAGACTTCAGTGCTATGTAAGCTGTTGCTGGTACTGTACCTATGAGATGTAGGCAAGTATCAACCCGGTACAATGGAAGTGTGGTGATCTGTAAATATGCCCTTAAATGTGGTCGTCCAAATAAATGTCTCTTTTAACTTATATGTTTCGTCATTTCTGAAGCAATAAGAAATGCTCTATCTCATAGAAATTCCACTGCAAAAGCCAGGACGCTTTTAGCTTATTATCCAGCAGCTCTTCATAATAGTTTTTACGAGACTAACAAGTGATTTTGGCAAACTCGCTTCCTGTGCCTAACAGTATCGAATTCTAAAATCTGCGAATGACTTTGCTTTAGTTTATAAGTTTAGAATTGCAAAGATTAGATACACGTAACGGCGTATGGGCAAATCAGTTAAGAGGTTAAACAGCTAGTTAAATCAAAATAATTCAAACATTTTTTATTTTTAGATTTATATTAAGGATTATAATTACATTGCCATTATTTAATTTGCGCAATTCACATTTAAAAAACTGTAATTCATAGACGACATTCGTAAAAATTCTTTCTCTTCATTGAAAATCACGCTTTTGAAAATAATTGTTTTTGATTTCTGATTATGTAATAAAATGAAACGGAGAATAATCTTCAGCGCTCCCGAAAGAATCCGTTTCTTTGTCACTCGTTATTTTTTTCTTTTTTGAGCCACTTATGATTTTTATCTAGAGAATCATAACACGAGGTAAACATCAAAGGAATATGGAAATAAAAGAAATAAATCTCAGAAAAAAAGGTTTTCTGAAATCACATTAATATTCACGAATGCAAAAATCGATTGCTGCAAATTTATTCTCTTTCGTGTTCGCATTACCTTTTTGTTTCACTGTTCGCGCGGCTTAAATCAATTTTATAAATGAAAAATGATTGAATACATTTAATATAAAAAGAATTTTTACTAACGGAAGAATTTCATAAAACCTTCATCTCATGCATAATTATTTAAATAAACGATTATTATTCTTCTGTTTGAATTGAAATGTGTAGATGAAAAAATAATGCCAGAATTAATGAAGTTTTGTCCAAAAATGAAAAGCAATTCCTTACATAATGCAATACAGATCAAAAGTATGAATTCTCTTAAACCTTTTATTAATGATGCAAAGCATATATGTCTAAGGAGACATTCAAAGCAAGTATATTTGCCTTTTTTAAAAAAAATCACAATTTTAAAAGATTTACAGCGCTAGTCGTTAATAATAAAACTTTAATATCTATTTAAATAAATACTAAACGTATAACACCATTTACGTTTTTGGTAGCAGATTTTGAAATGAATTTGTTATTAGTTTGATTAAATAAAGCATTCCTCATTAATCTTTTAGTGGTTTCAAATTTCAACAAGTGTCGCATAAAACATTTAAAAGCTTTTACATTCACGGAATTATTTTCCACATTTATTATATCATTTCATAGATTTAATCATATTTCATGGAGTTTACAATATAATGAATGCAGCGAGAATGAAAATTCCTTATTCGTTTTTGTCCCACCATCTAGAATAGTTTCACAACCCACATTAAGACTGTTGGACTCCATAAAGACAGCAAATTATCCCTATAAGTTTTTATTGCATTACTCGTCAAATCTTAATGGATACAATTTATAACTTTGTTCAACAAAATGGTTTTGCGTATGTGTGGCCATGCCGTCGTTTCGGATAAGAAAACAATTTTCATGTTATTACACCATTTCAGAAAAGACGGGGAAGGACACTTCGGTTAAAACCTAAAACATGGATTCTTCTTTCTTCTTCGTTTAAGTAAATGTTTCGGTGAAAGACAAATTCATCATTCTATACTTTTGGGAGGCCCAGGGAGCTTCGACTGGTATAGTAGAAAATAACTGCTTTTAAAAGTTGTCATTCAGTTTTAAGATCTCTACAAAGTGCATCGCGCATGCATAATCGGGGATTTTTACGATCAAAAGTGCATTAAGCTTTAAACGACCGGGGGTGTGTTTTAGTTCTTTCATAGAAACAGAATAAAAAATACGAAGCATTAAGGTTTTAAAAGCGTTTTTCATTTTACTGGAAAATAAAACAAAAAGGAAATTCCTCATATTGGGATTTTTATAAGCAGAAGAAAATGAAGTTCAACTTTGAAAAGACTATAATTCAGTTCGTCTAATGCGTATGTAAATGGGAGGAAATTTTTGTCTCAAAA